>WBZZ01006480.1:62500-83880 GCA_019918135.1 Paulinella micropora | reverse complement strand
GACTTGGAGGCCTTCGTTGAGACACAAGCGAGCGTGAATGCCCTGTTGGCACAGCAGTGCCAGGCGCAGGTCGTGTCGCTGAACTGGTTCGAACAAGAAACGCTCAGGCGCCTGCAAATGCTGGAAGCGCGCGTGTCCGGGCTGGAGGCCCTGGCGCTGCGCGCCCACAGTGACCCCCCAGGCACGACCTCGTGAAACCGATCAGTCCAAAGAAAAAGAAAGAAACACAAGGCCCTCCCCGCTTTTTTTTATTATGTATAAAAGCAAGGGCCGTTCAATAGCTGGCTAAGGCAGTGGGCACGGTATTTTCTGTAAAAAGCTTAGTTTAATAAAAAAACAAAACGCAGCTGATTCTTTTTTCACTGGGCTTTCTTTTTGCCTGGATTTCAGTCACCTAGGCCTCCGGGGACGACGGCGAGCACAGCGCAATGCTGTTGTGGCCGTCCGGGTAACCAACAAGCATGAACACCTTGGGGGCGCAGCGGCCGTGAACGTGATATGCGAGGCTGTGGAGGAGATTCTTTTCTTCTTCCGGGCTAGGTTTGCTTGGTACCAGCAGTGCCCGAAAATATACTCGACGTTGGATTTGAAACGTGAATTCTGGCAGATCCCGTTAGCGGAGGAAAGCCGCTACCTAACGGCATTCATGGTGGAGATGACAACCTACGTGTGGAAGGTTCTGCCGATGGGGTTGAAGGTGGCACCGGACATATTTCAGCAGGCGATGACGAAGATGCTGGGTGCGAATTTCCGAGACGCGGAATTTGCGGAGAAGTACGGAGATACGACGGGATACGCCTTCGCGTATTTGGATGATGTGGTCATCTTCTCGAATTCGGTAGAGGAACACATACAACATTTGCGGGACATCATGAGACGGGTCAAGGCGTTCGGATTCCGGTTGAATGCTAAGAAGTGCCACTTCTTACAGAAGGGGATACAGTATCTGGGGTACGACATTGAGAACGGGACGTGTTCGATTGCGAGGAAGAAGCGAGAAGCGCTTGCGGCTATGCGGCCTCTTCCTGCGACGAGATCCGATTTACACTCCTTTCTGTCCTTGGCGCAATACTATAGTGAATTCATACCGGGATTCGCAAAAATCGCGGAACCAATACGGTTGTTCATGAAAGAGGGCAAGTGCGGTGCGGGGAGTACGTGGCCACCAGCGGTTCACAAAGCGGTTGAAACACTAAAGACACATATCCTGATGGACCCATGGAGCGAAGGGGGTACGGTTTTACCGCTTCCAAATTTCAACAGGAGTTTCATACTCGACACGGATGCATCGGCATATGCGATAGGAGGGGTTCTGCAACAGAGGGATGACGAGAGGCGTTTGAGGCAGGTGATGTTTCTGAGCCGGCGAATGACACGGGCAGAACAACAGTACTGCACGCGGCAGAGAGAGGCATTGGCCATAGTCTGGGCCTTCAAGAAACTGCATGACTATCTGTGGGGGGCAAAGGTGACGACAGTGCGGTCGGATCACAACAACCTACAGTGGTTGATGTCGCAGGATCACACGGGCAGGCTGGCAAGATGGCAGTTGGAGCTGTCCGAATATGACTTCACGATTGAATTCATATCGGGTAAGGAGAACTATCGTGCGGACTACCAGGGGGGGGGGGGGGGGCACCCGATATAATGGCAATACTGATCGTTCCGGTCTGTCGGTTATCCTTGGTCTGGAGATTACGAGTCCCTACTTTAGGTATTCCTCAGTCTTCCGATGATATCGTTAGTAACAGTTCTCTGTTTATTAAATATCCTACTATCGTAACACTGCGATCCGTTGCACAGATCACGCTCCAAGGCTCGATAAAACGTTGGAAGAAAACCCTCGCGACTTCTACAAACGGCGGTGACCGGAACTCGGGGCGTCCCCCTCCTACCGGCCAACTGCTTCCCACGCAAAAGAATTTAACAATACTGAACAATTCCCGCCAGTCTAACCGTTAGTCATAACTATTTTAACCACCGTTACCTGGATAGTTAATTTGTCAAATGGCCGGACAGTAACTATTACCAATATAGACTGGGAACGTTATTAATACTTCAAGTGCCAGTCAATAATACATCAGTCTTATAATCCACTCAACTCAGTAGTTAGACAGGGTTAGCGCGACAACCAGTAGCTGAGTTAGTTTCGTGACGTGGCAGCTTTCTGCTACAGTTTCAGTTCTGCGATACATACGTGCTATTAAAGCGTGTATCTAACCTGCGTAGATAGACTTGCTAGGTAGCCCGGAGAGATCTTGCAAAAGATCGGTAAAGGTTCCCGTTGCCCTAAATGGGTGGTCGCCCAAAGGTTGTGAGCCTTGGAACCGAAAAACATATGGGTTTAAAGCAAGAATATATTCCGCAGTTAGATGGTACCACACGGAATTATTCCGACTTTTGCTACAAGCTTGAGAACTATGCCAAGGGAATTAGTGCCTGGCACGGAGAGTGTGTGAAGCTGGCACTTACAGATCCAGTAAAAGCAAAGGCGAAATATCCCTACGATCCTGCTAAGGCAATGGAAGTAGAGGAGTGGGAGTTGCCCGATGAACCAGAGTCTGAAGACACCCCAGATACAGACTCAGACGGAGATGCATCGGATGCGAGTAGACCGAGACCCAGAACAAAGAAAGCTGACTCTAAAACAACTATCGAAAAACCGAAAGATTGGGGCTAAGATGTCTGAAGAAGCGAAAGCGCAGTGGAAAGAGAAGAGAGCAAAGAGACTAGAGAAACAGCAGAGAAGAGAGTCAAAGCGCACTCACACCTTAAGAGTAAGAACGATCACGAAAGAGAAGAAGCATTATGAACGCATGAGACAACTACAAATCATTCTCTCTGTTGCTTTCTCACACCCCATTGTCGTGCGTTACTTGCGAACAAAGACAGTGACAGGCCCGATAGAATTGATAGAGGCAGTAAGAGGAAAGTTTGGTTCAATTTCCGGGGTTAGCAAGAACATCAAAGCACAAGACTTTGAAAGAATGTATCTAAAACCCGGTTACAATGTCGATGCATGGCTCAATGACTACATTGCGATGAAAGGGGAAGTAGAGAGCCATAGAGAACACCCATTCGACAAAGACGAACTCGTACGAAATCTGCTTGAGAAGCTTGCCAAACACCCCGCATTCGGTGAACCATTCAAAGCACTATACTTCAACTTACCCTCTAACCTAAGACCTAGCTTCGAGGATATAGTAGATAGTGCGAGAGACACGTGGGCGTTGTGGAGGAAGGATAAGTGGAAGGAAGAGGAGAGGAAAGAGAGACCTAACCGAACCACGAGACCTAAGAAAGAAACAAACCTTCTTCTAGACGATCAGGGGAGATGAAGGGGAAGGGGGTAAGGGAAAAATTAGCAAGTTCAAGAAAAAGGAAGAGTGGTGGCTTCGGGTCACATGTTACGAGTGCAACAAGAAGGGCCATACCAAGAAGTTTTGTCCAACCGTGAAGTCCCATAAGAAAGGCCAAGCTAGTGAAGACAAGAATGATAAGAAAGCTAAAAAGGGAAAACATCAGAAACCCTCAAAAACCTCTAAGAAAAAGCCACGTAAAGACGTGACACTCATACGAGAGGAGCGAGAAGATGATGGGGAGTCCGATAGCGACAATGACGCTTTACTCGTAATGATGGGGGGAGATGGTCCAAACGAACTTGGGGAAACCCCTGATGACGAGAGAGGTAGGGAGAGAGCGAACGTCGAGTCTGGGGAACCCCAGCCTGAGCCAGGTGTTCGTCCCCTACCGGCAAAACAAAGTGGCAGAGGGAGTCCCTCTGTCACCCCCATCTCAGACTCTCCTAGTGAGTTAACCAGGGCCACCCCCACAGTGTCAAAAACCGACCCCCAAAACACCTCCTACCACTATTATGAGGTATAGCAAACAGAGGCCGAGGTCCCGAAGTGTCATGGTAAGAACAAGAAAAGCAGTCCTTGCCAGATCTCGCTTGAGATCAGAAGGGACCTAACGCCAAACAGGCTTCTCGTATGGTTTACGGAAAGTACTGCGGGTACCATGCGAAGAAGCAAGACCCCGAATACCCTTTTACTTGACCTAGCTGTTAGCCCTGACCTCCGTCCCCCCAAATCCCCTATTTTCCGGATGAGGCAGGTTTGAGAGCTGATGCTAAAGCGAGAGGACTAACCATCCCACACAATCTCACCACCGATTTCACTGCACATACTCCACAGAAACCGAGAGAGATGAAAAAGCAGAAGAAGAGTGAGAGGGAAGTGAGGGGGAGCAAGCAAGAGGGGAAGAAACCACAAAAGATCACCCCCACCGCACAAACACCCCCCACTACATCGTCAGCACATGTCGCATCGAAACATGACACATCAGAACAGAGCGAAGTCAGTGAGGACGAGATCGCAGATGAGATCGATGAGTATGATAGCCAGGATGATTCACGATGCTCAGATGAGATTAGGCATGATGATGCTATGGCCATGTGCATGGATGATGAGAACAGTGAGTATTTACAATTCACGCGCAAGGGGAATGTCAGGCGTTATATGAGTAGGCTTAGGCGCGCAGCTCATGGTGTATGTGGGAGTCCGGTATCTCTCGGATTACCCAGTGTTGCTGACAGGCCCGAGCAGGCCAAGGGAGACCAACGGGGGAACACCACCGCAAACCCGACGCCAGAAACAGGTCCAGCTCCCAAAACACAGCCACTCGCACACCCACCACCCGTCATCACGTTCAAAGACATCACACAAATCACACAACAGCTCATGACCACTTGCGTGCGAGATGATAACGGAGAGGTGAAGAGAGTGAGTGATGGAAAGCTAGTGAGAGATGATTTCTTGACAGATGTAGTGAGAGCGATAGAGGGAGTGTACATTGCTCACGCTGCACGCACAACACTCTCACCTATTCTATCCCCGCCAGCACCCACCGTAGACAGCACCACCTGACAATCACAAGCACCATCAAAGCACAAGAACACAGCAACAACCTATACGCTAGTGTTAGATGGTGAGGGTGGGAGAGACAGGAAGAACACTATTGTGCAGGATAGTGGGTCATCACGAGATATTGCGTGTAACCCAGGGTTCTTGCATGACATTAAGTCAGTGCCACCTGTAAAGCTAGTAACCGGTAACGGTGAGTGCGAAATAGCACAAGAGGGGACGGCCAGAGTTACACGGATCAACGGGTACGGCAAACCCGTCACGGTGTCGAGACCCATGTTACTCGATACTAGGGTTCCCGTAAATATCGCGTCTACCGGAAGGATGGATCACATCCATCACCGGTCGATTGTCCATCAGAATGGGCAACTAGTTATTCTCAAGAGCCCCATTAGGATAGTGGGAAAAGACGTGCTAGTTAGGGGGAGACTCCTACCAACTCTGCTCTATAGATGGGATGATGAGTTCGACACGCCTTTGGATGTTAACGTGCGTTATGAACCCCCAATGAAGCAGGATAGGAGTGAGCTGGGGTAAGAGGGGAGGGAAGCCCCGGGAGAGAGAGAGAGGAGAGCGTAGAGAGAGGGAGGGCAGAACGGGGGAGGTAGCATTATACGCGTCCTATCCCCGCAAGCCAGGTGTAGTTAGAAAGGTAGACATAGAGTTGTTTCACTAGTATGCCTGTGGACATTATAGTGTTAAGAAGATGAAAGTTTTGGCAGATGCATTAGGCATAAAGTTAGTAGGAGATGCGAAGAAGGTAGAGTTCTGTGAGGCCTGCATCATAGGTAAGGCGAAGCAGCTACCTAGATTTAGAGTGAATAGAATAGAGAGAGCCAGTAAGCCGGGAGAAGTACTACACTTAGACACAGGAACCTGGTCATTTCGTTCCATACACGGGAAGAGGCGCAAATTCTTGGTTACGGACGATTACTCGTTGTTTATTAAGGACTATTATCTCGCGCATAAGAACGAGTTTACTGACTGCCTTAAGCAAGCGGTAGCGTTCTATGAAAGACAGACAGGAAATAGAGTCAGAGAGATAAGATGCGATCAGGAGTTTGATGTCCCGAAAGAGGTGATAGAGTGGTGGAAGCCCAGACAATTTATCTGGAAGACGTCAGCAACAGGGGATAAGGATGGAAACCCTATAGCTGAAAAAGCCAATGACATCACGGCAGGGGCCGCTAGAGCTATGAGACATCATGCCCATCTGCCCGTTTCATTTTGGCCGAAATGGAGCATGTCGCCACCACGCTCCACAACATTTTGCCTGCCACCTCCGGACCTAGAAAGGGGGCATCGCCCTACGAACAGCTCTTAGGTAGAAAACCGTGTGTGACACAACTGAGGCCGATAGGTTGCATGGGGGTAATGTACACAGGTAAAGGGAGAAAGGGACAGTTTAGAGGCAGGAGAGTCATGCTAGTAGGGTATGACTTGTTTAGAGAGCTCTATAGAGTGTGGGACGGTAGTAAGATAGTAACAGGTGTTAGGAACGTGCGATTCAACCCGTACGTGATAGGAAAGGAAGCACACCCACCCAGAACCGTTCAGTGGGATGAGGATGTAGCTGATGGGGAGAGAAAGGATGTCGATGTTGCACAAACACACTCCACACCCACCACCTCCACAGTCACCACCACCCACACACAAGAGGACACGTCACAGACTCATGACGATGACGACTCATATGACCACGTCGATGATATTAGTCAGTCAGTTAGTCAACAAGCACAGGGGGAGTATGGAGGGGACACAGGGGAAGTTAGCTTAGATCACAACTACACACCTACACAAGATAGCATTTCTACACAGGACATCGACACCACATCGACAGCTGCACCCCATCCCACCGACACGACCCCACAGACAATGAACACAGGACTAGGTAACGCACACGCACTCACAGATGCATCCGATCCACAAGCACAGCATGAGAGGAAAGCATATGAAGAGAGTGAGCGACCTAGTAAAGGAAGAACATGGGAGCAAAGTGATAAGATCACAGAAGCGAACATAGTTCACGAAGGAAAACGCACAAGACGACAGGCACAACAACAACACCCATTACAATCGCAGGACACAGAACAACCATGACCGCATAGTGAACTAAATCGAAAACCGAAAGTAGTTGAGGTTCAGGAACTAGAGGGAGTGAGAGTGAGAGTACTTGCGAGAGAGTGGGGAGAGGAGTGGGCAGAGAAGACATACGGAGCAGGATGGGAGAGTAAAGTAGAAATGTGCTCCCAAAGAGAGATTGAAAGTCAGACGACAACCAAAACCATCTCACTTTGTACAGTTCGAAGATAGGCTAGAGAAGATGCTAGATTCTGAGATCATTAAGTATAAGGTAAGTGAGAGCGAGTCCGTATTGCCTGCTGGAGAGTTAGAGAGTGCTATGTTCAGGGATAGTTAAGCAGAAATGTGCTCCCAAAGAGAGATTGAAAGTCAGACGACAACCAAAACCATCTCACTTTGTATAGTTCGAAGATAGGCTAGAGAAGATGCTAGATTCTGAGATCATTAAGTATAAGGTAAGTGAGAGCGAGTCCGTATTGCCTGCTGGAGAGTTAGAGAGTGCTATGTTCTGTTATGACAGATGCATGAATGAACCAAATGAATTCTTGCTCTATCTGAACATTCGTCTACCTAAAGAGATAGCTGAGCAGGGTTTGACGGCGAAAGAGTTAGTGCAGGGCATGAAGAAGGAGATTCAATCTCTAAAAGACTTCAGAACATACACTTGGGTTAAATACGACGAAGCCAAAAAGGCTGGAGTCAACAAGATAGTCAGTCTGACTTGGGTTCACAAGGTAAAGATAGACGAGAACGGTAGGAAGTTCGTTAAGTCTAGATTAGCTTTGAGAGGAGATATGTTAGAGCCAGGAGTTAGTTTCAATCCAGACCAGTTGTTTGTTCCTTGTGCCTCGCACCGTTCACTGCTCATGGTTGCTAAGCTTGCCGCCTTGCATGGCAATAAACTGTACGGCATAGACTTTAAGAATGCTTATTTAAATGCTCGCATGCAAGACCCGGTATTTGCCTACCCACCTGATGTGATGGATAGAGAGGGCAGAGAGGGTATGGTATTGCGTGTTGATGGTGCAATGTATGGCGCGCCGCAGGCAGGGAGAAGGTGGTATGATATTCTAGCCCCTAAGTTAGAGGAACTAGGATTTAGGCTGTTAGACTCAGACTTGTGTATGTTCGTTGAGAAAGACAAGCCTATCAGTAAAGCGATTATGGGAGTATTTCACGTGGATGACTTAATATTTTCCGCACCAAGCAAAGAAGCTTACGAAAAATTCGCGTCTACGTTTGAACAGTATTACCCGTTAAAGAGGTTAGGAGTTGCGAAAGAGTTTAAAGGCATCGAGATCGTGCATGAGAAAGACAGAATAGTCTTGCACCAGCGAAAATACCAGTTGCAAATTTTACGCGAGACAGGATACGCAAATTCACGTCCGGTCAGTACCCCGGCGATAGACCAATTACCGGAAGCAATGTCGGATGATGCCGGACTGCGTAAGATGTCTATTCCGAGTATAGTGGGCAGTTTGCTCTATTTAGCTAAGATATTTATGAGTATGACGAGGCCAGATATCGAACAAGCACTTAATGCTGCTAGTGTCATGCAAACCATAGATAAAGGTGTAACCTATGCTATGTTAGGCAGGATTTTACGCTACTTAATCAAGTCTTTTCGCGGTATAGCATTTCACTGGCCAAAATCCGATCAACAGGGTAAAACCTATCCCAAAGTCACGCTATGGCCTGATGCCGCACACAAAGTATGTCCAAAAACCGGTAAGTCTCGCACAGGTTATCTAATTTTGTGGGGAGAAGACCCGATAGGTTGGCTTTCAAAAAGACAGAGTAGAGTTGCACTAAGTTCGAATGACGCGGAAATTTACGCCGCTGCTGAGTGTATTAGAGAGGGATTAGCGGTAGGCCATGTCAGAGAGGAACTCGGAATTCGGCAGAAGGGTGCCGTTGAAAATTTCGATGATAATTCGCAAACCAGTCTCGCAGGAGAGAGGGGATTATCAGGTCCTCGTACCAAGCATTTACCTCTAGAGCTTCATTTCATACATCACCTTCAGAGAGATGGAGAGATAAAGTTTATTAAAGTAGGAACTAAGAAGCAGATAGGAGATTTACTCACAAAACCGTTACCGCGCGAGCAGTTTTATTATTTGCTCAATAAATTTACGGTTGAAATTCCGGAGATCCCGGAATAGTTATAGGTGCTTCATATATTTTGTTTTGTGTGAGTCTTCTCGTTTCGTTCATGTCGAGTTGGAGACCTTGGTACTTGAGATCAATGCGATGGCTGGACCTGGAGCCCGCCTTCCGAATCATCGATCAACATCGGGAGTGGTGGCTTAGCCGTGCGAAGTTAATCAAATTCAAGTACAATCGTTATCCGAATCAGGAAATTGAGCAACTTCGAGAAGCAGCCCCAGAGCAAGTAGACGAGGACGGACTGGAGGCGGAGGATCACGAGAAGGCGACCGGCGAGGTTTACGACGACGACGTACTACGTGGTGAATTAGACTAGCCCTTTGGCGGGCCAGGTGGCAGGTGGCAGACGTACCAGATTTTTCTGGTGGCAGGAACGGCCACATAGTCTCATACTTTTATTTTGTCGCGTAACACGTGAATCTATCCTCTTTCCTCCTATCCCTATCACACTCACAGCACTTCGCATATTTAGTTTTTAGTGACTTTCGATACCCTTCGGGAAGCGCTTGCAATTTTTCAAATTGCACCAGAACTATAAGACTTTCACAACGGATAGATAGCATTGACAAATTAAATAAGGGGGAGCGTTAGTCATAACTATTTTAACCACCGTTACCTGGATAGTTAATTTGTCAAATGGCCGGACAGTAACTATTACCAATATAGACTGGGAACGTTATTAATACTTCAAGTGCCAGTCAATAATACATCAGTCTTATAATCCACTCAACTCAGTTACTAAGTTAGACAGGGTTAGCGCGACAACCAGTAGCTGAGTTAGTTTCGTGACGTGGCAGCTTTCTGCTACGGTTTCAGTTCTGCGATACATACGTGCTATTAAAGCGTGTATCTAACCTGCGTAGATAGACTTGCTAGGTAGCCCGGAGAGATCTTGCAAAAGATCGGTAAAGGTTCCCGTGTGGACATCAACCCCCGAATTATCCGGTAAAAAACTTATTTATAGATTTCGTCTGGCCGGACACGTCTGAAATGCCAATTTGATCCTGGTCTTTTGGCGGCTTTTTGTCTTTGCGTCACTGAGCTAATATAACGAGACATCATTCTCTTTTTTTGAGGACTGTGTTTGGTTATATTACCGACTTACTCTTCCATTGAGCTATCGTTGGGGATAGTACATTTGAAGTCCATAGCTAAAGGCTGATTTCTTTTCTGATCTGTCGTACAGACATCAGATAAGCACAAATTTATTTTTCGCTGATCTGTCGCACAGACATCAGACGAAAACAAACACTCCTACTCATCCTCAAACAAAAAAACTTACAAACAAGCGATCAATTTGTCACAAGCTGGCATAACCTTTAGCCCTTGTGCACATTTGGCTTCTGTGTGCTCTTCTACAAGACACCAGACCACACCTACTCCACTCCCTCTTGCTGCTTGCATAAAGCCAAGTAGGACAAGTGCGAAACAAACATCAGACAAACACACGGACAGAGGAAAAACGAGCAAAACACTCCCACTCTCTGTTCTGAACCATTTTCCTTGCATTTTCTCTGCAGTAACCAGAGGAGATTACACTGGCATCTCTCACACAAGAGCAAGACAAATATCGAAGCACTGTCCGACGACAGACTGACTTCTACAAAACAGCTCTTTTGACCAAACTATCGTTATCTCTGTGTAGGGCCTGACGCCCCATAACTATTTCAACAGAGAAAAGGAAGAAGGAGAAGGTTGCATAGAGTGATAAGAATAACAGAGGAAAAAAAAAGAAAAACAAAAGCAGACGTGACTCTCACAACATAAGATGGAAGACGAGAATGAGCAGGCTGGTGTGACACCAACTGATTATGGTCCTAATGAGGGAGGAGAGGGCATGAGACTCAGTACTCAGAAGAGAGGGGGATAGAGATGGAGAGGATAGAGAGGAGTATATGTATACAGCCGATGTAGAGTCGACAGGGGGGGGGGGGGGGTTATGCACAAGAAGCGAGTGCAGGTCAGACTGGAGGATCTCCATTGACAGAGGCAGAGAGAGAGATGGAGGATGTTGGCCAGAATATCCCAAATACATGGGAACAGTTGGCTACATATGATGATGAAGAGTCCTTCTTCCTTAACTACCCAACCTATTATAAAACACACATCTACATTCCTTACGAGAAAAGGAATAGACCAGGACAAGGTCAAAGCAACCTCCTGATCAAAATTCCCGGCCTTGCGAAGCCTCTCTTCAACAAAGTGATGTTTGAGCACGAAAGAGTGCAATTGCAGGATATCAAGTATGGCGACACTCTTACACTGTGCGACATATACGACATATCTGCAACACTCTACGCTGCTGTGCTCGTTGCGGAATTTTATGAACGCACAAACATACAGTGGAAAAATAAACGCACAACTGCAGCATGGCTGTCTGTCTGTGGTGTCCCCACTGATATCAAGAATCTAGAAAGAAAGTTCGAAGGTAGAAACCAAAGTGGCATGGACTTTGCCCTTGAGGCTTTTGTAACTGCCTTCACACGGGCTTACAACGAAATGTACAAAGCACTGAAAGACAACACAAGGCAACATCCTGTTTACGAGGAGGTTGACCAGTCTTGTCAGGTGCTTGAACGCCTCACACAACTCCATAAGGGCCTCTTTGAGGGGAAGGAGCAAAAACCAACATGGAAACAATGGGCCCACACAAAGAATCACACTCTCATTAAAGGCCCTCTCACAACAATCCCAAATAATAACAGAGCTGATAAGTCTTCCATGAGAGAAAAGGCACACTTCCTCTCTAGTGCCACAGGGCTTGCACAGTTCGTGAATCATCTAGCACGACAGGTGAAAGAAGAAGAGACGAGACAGAAAGAGGAGAAGGAGCAGAAGGAGAAGATTGCTGTGGCAATGGCAGTAGCACGGGTGGCTCCACAGCCAACGGCTCCACCTACCACATCTAACCCAGCTCCCAAGAAAGCAGGAGGAGGACCCTCAGGAGGAGGACCCCAAGGGGGAGGGACAGTAATTAACTTGACTGACTCCCAGAAGAAAAAGCAGGCGCTGCAGGCAGCCCTAGCTAAAATCAAAATTGGGGGAGGGGGCCTTAAGCTCTATGCTATCACTGCCAATGAGGCTGACACAGAGAAGACCCTCATGACTAAGCTCAATGAGATGGACAGATGCTTCCAGCAAAACCAGTGTGAGGTGGAGCAGGAGTATGAAGTCCTAGAACATCTCTGTGATCAATCCCTCCTTGGAGCTGGTTTTGATCGTATAACTTACGAGAAGTACAGAGGAGAGGAGGAGCTAGCGAGGAAAGGTGGACATGCAGAGATGAGTTGTACTCTGGCCATTGCTGCCCTAATTCGATATTTTAAGGCAAGTGGATACCAAAACTTGTGCACTGGCACATTGATTGGGTTTGAAATTTTCGACTTAGTATCGGAGCAGTTGCAGTCTGTCACTCAGCTTGCATCTGTCTTAACAAATGTGGGCACCCAGTACACTCTCTTTTATAACCACAAAGCCATACTCCTATATTTCCTCAGTTCTTTGCACGTCTACAACAAAAATAAGCTCACACTGCTCATGCAAGACTGCAAAACCTTCGACAAGGTAAAGCACTTGAACTTTTTGGAGATGAGCGTCTTTGAGGCACGACTAAGGCCGTGAGCCCAAAAATGTTGTGGACCGAAGTAATGACCGCTTGTCAGAGGCTCGACAGCCAGACAACATCCTTGATCGGTTCTGCATCGGCTTCTGCTCAACCGCAAGCCGCACATACGCAACGATCTCTAGGAAAGCGACCAAGAGAGACAGTCGTGAAGCTAACACACCTTGTATTCGTTGGTGGGCACGGGCACAATGCTTCAACACACAAATAAGAAATGCCCGTACAACCACGATGTCGAGGACACCCGCATCCGAAACACACTCCTCAAGAACGTACGGTCGGACGAAACCAACACCGTCGCCGTTCTGCGCCGACTGCGCAAGGATCAGGGGTGGAAATTACAGGATGTCGCGGACGATGACCACGAACTAGCTGACGCGATCAATTCTCTTTTCGCTAGAGATGATCAGAAGACGGCAGCCATAGAAGCCGTAAGTAGAGGAAGAGTTGGAACACGAGGAAGAGGAGGAGGGAGATGAATCAATCGAGGAGGAGGAGCCCCTTTCGTACGAGGCACATACACTCGCGGGGGGGAGAGAGGATTTGTGAGAAGAGGAGGAGGAAGAGGTGTATTTCAAGGTAGAGGAGGAGGAAGATGGGTTGGCCGAGGTGGATACGGCAGCGCAGAGCGCCCGTACCACAGAGATGGGGGCTGGGCAGACGGCTCGAGCTCAAGCTCGAGTTCCTCAGCACCACAGGCCTATGCGACATCAGGTGCAACCACTACCGACACTGATGCCGACTCAGGTAACAGATTTGAGGTAGTCCAATGACTAGAGAAGGAGGGAGAAAACAGAACAACATGCATTGCACGATACACCGTTGTGCAGGTCCCAACCAAGGGTACCAGTGAGTCTAAGAGCCCACAGCAGGCCACAGACCAACTCAAAGGTAGTACAATACCAGTACACCCATCACGACAACAAACAGTGCATGCTGCTAATAGGCAGGCGAGTAAAGCGCTGGCAAAGAGAAAGCAGGCGGGCCTGTCGCAGCCACAGCCGAAGAAAGTAAGAATAGAACCGGCAGTTAATCTTATTAACTTGCCGAGACAGACAATAGACAAGGAGGATGGAGGACATCAACCTCTCCTCACGGTCTCAAACAGAGCAAGCAAGGACAATCATCCTTCGCCTGTGAACAATACCCAAAAAGACATTACAAAAAAACGGCGGAAAGGGAGAAGGAGGCGAACCTCGAGAAAAGGATACAGATTTTAGAACACAAGCTCCTTGTATTGGCCTTAAAAAGTCACCGGCCAGACGCTTTATGCTATACAAACCTTTTTTGTGAAACATTAAATACCTTTATAAACGTTGGTAATGATACTATGGCGAATATTAATATTGTCGGCCAGAAATTTACTACGAAACACCATGAGTGGTTAGAAACTAATATGAAAAAATCATCTGGCACCTTGAAAGGAGTTAGTAGTCGGACGGATATAACGGGCATCATCACTTGAAATTTTAAGTTGAAATCCGGACGAGTATATCGAGTGGACTTATACGTTGTCCCCGAATACCACGGATCTGTTCTTTTGTCGTACGACCAACTGGCGACAATGAACGTAGTGATTGATTGCGCCGCCAAAAGAGTCATATACGGCGTAGAGCCAGGAGAAGAATATACTGTCGACTCTCTCCATGCTATTGACTCATACGAGGCCCTACACCTAGGGGTAGCATCGGAAGGGAAACAGGTGGCCATTACACACGCATATGAGGCATATATGCCAACGGACGCGGTGTCTAAAGATGGTTCAAACCTGTCAGACAAGAGAGAGGCGGAGGTCTACACGGCTACAGTCTCTACACAATGGGATAAAAAGTCGATAGACGATCTCATTGAAAAGAGGAAAGAGGAGATTATATGCATGGGAAAAAGGTGCCCATCGTTGGCGAGATTTGAAGAAGGAGCAGGGGCCGATGTATATATTACCAACGGGTATTGCTTTCACGTAAAGTGGAAGAGAAGGACAGACAGGAGTTTATACCGAGGAGAAGGGGACGACTCCCTGATATCCCGGCAGAAGATATTAAAAGCTTTATTACCGAATTCTGGGGTGACGAGCCTACGTGACCGCGCTCACTGACAGAAGTGAAAAAGTGCCTGCGCACTCTTTTTGAAAATAATAAACCATATACGGTCATACTCCCGTACAATGAGAAGGCGATATGGGCGCAGGAGATACGGGACCGGCTTATTGATCATCCGATACCGGTGCCCTCACGGAAGCAACACTTAGTGGTGGCTTGTCGTCTCGGGACTCGTGAGCAGAGCAGTGCATACAAGCGGAAGCTCAGAGACCAGGACAAGTTGAAATTGATTCCTCAAGCATTCACATGCTTCGATGGTTTCTACACCCGAAAAGCTCCGTTGCAATATGCGAGATTAATGGATATGTTGGTAGGTCTGGCGGAGGACGACGAACCAGACACTGCATATGAAAAAACGGGAATGGACGATATATCAGAAGAAGAGTTGGGCTTGGAGGAGGACAGAGCACCCCTCAAGCATCACAAGAGAATGTCAGAGGAGGAGTTTAAGGCGGCGATAGACGAGAAATTGGCAGGAGGAGCAGGTACGGAGAAGGAGAAAGAGGTTTTGAAAGAGAGATTGAAGGCGAACAAAATGATTTTTGACCCCCCTCAAGCGGGAGGTGTCAAGCCGGAAGACTTCACTGCGGTTATTTGTAAAATACCAGGTGCTGAGCCTTCCCCGGCGCCACGACGGGCAAATCTGAGTATACATGAAGCAAAGATCGCAGAAGAACAAGCACTGCAGTTACTCGATGAGGATTTCGTTGAGAGATCGACATCTCCAATAGTTTCCCAACCGAGACTGGTGCCTAAACCGGGAGGAGAATGGCGCTTAACGGTTAACTATGCCCGCGTCAATAAAATTTTAGAGGAGGAACGAAATCCATTACCTAGTCTTGAAGAAGGAAGCGAGTATTGCGGAACGCCAAGCTATACTCAGTCATTGATCTGAAGAATGGCTTCTGGCAAATTCCACTGGATGAAAAGTCCAGATGGCTGACTGCATTTGTAGTAGGAATGGAGATATATCAGTGGAAAGTACTTCCGATGGGACTCAAACAGGCCCCGGGACTCTTTCAGAAAGCGATGCAAAGCATGCTGAGTAGCAAATATGATGACCAGACAGAGGGAGGTTTCATGAGGAGAAGAGGACAGAAGGCGGGAGAGTACGCATTTTGTTACATCGATGACATTATCGTGTACTCCAATACGATGGAAGAGCACATCGACCATCTAACAGACATTTTCAGGCGTATCAAACTATTTGGCCTGAAATGTAATTTGAAGAAATGTCAACTCGCAAAGACAAGCGTGACATATTTGGGGTACGAAATCTCTTACAATAGAATCTCGATATCCAAAGAGAAGAGGGAGGAGATCATGAGCCGGCAGAGGCCGAAGAATCGCACAGAACTGCACTCATTTCTTGCGATGGCGCAATATTACAGCCAGTTCATACCCAATTGGGGTGCAAGTCGGGCTAAGTTGGAGAGAATGATCGACTTCGGTGATTTTGAGAAGTGGGATGATGAAGCCTTAGAAGCGTACAACACGCTCAAAGATCTCATCTACAAAGATCCGAAGGATGGCGGACTCGTGCTGATGATGTCCGACTTTTCGAAGCAATTCGTAGTCGACACAGACGCATCAAAGTTCGCGATCGGCGCAGTCTTACAACAGGAAGATGAAAAAGTTGCGCCCGATCATGTTTATAAGTAGAAAGTCGTGCTCGGCGGAGCGAAACTATTGTACGAGACAGAGAGAGGCACTGGCGGTGGTCTGGGCCCTCAAACGGTTGAGAGAGTATTTATGGGGTGGACCTTAGTTTATAGTAAGGACTGATCACCAGAATTTACTATGGCTGATGAATCATGAACAGACTGGCCGTCTAGCAAGATGGCAGGCATTCTTGTCATGTTTCAATTTTACAATGGTCCATCTACCCGGCAAGCGAAATGTTGTCGCTGACAGCCTCTCCAGGCAAGAGTTTCACTCAGAAGTCGCAGCTCTCGTATCATCAGCAGAAATGGAGGATCTATCCCCAGACTGCGCATACGAAGTGCATCATATCGAGTCGATGCAGATGGCGAGAGGGGTCCGATATAACCGATCGGGTCTACGTCATAGCCCGCAAGGTCCGGATCATGGGATATGTTGTACAGCACATGTCCTCGAGGATGCTGAGTGGTCCTATGAAGCATATGAGAACATGAAAGCGGAGATAGAACAAGAAGATATTAAACAAGAAGCATATGTGGAACCCCCGCAGGAGAACAAGGAGGAGTTAGACGAAAACCCTGAGAGGATAGGAGTGCAGCTAGAGGATGGGACTATCCACATAGCCTCACCCACTGCATGGAGACAGCAACAGGCTCTCGATCTGGAGTTCAAAGAGCTAATACAGCTATACAAGAACCCGAACGAGCTGAAATGACGAAGGAGATTAAGGAGCAACAGAAGGAGATGGGGTGGAGAGACGGTCTCTTGTGGTACAAAGGCCAACACGGGCGCTATGCATCACAACCAGACAAATGGACTCTCTGGGTTCCTGAAAAACTCAGACACACCATTTTTGTCGCTGCTCATAACTGCCCACTACTGGCGCACCCGGGCCGACAAAAAACGCATATGTTCATTTCGAGACGATTCTGGTGGAAGAAGATGAAGGAGAATATTGATGAACAGGTCAATGCATGCATCCCATGCAAGACATCCAAAACACCATTGAAGGCGAATTTTGGCCTGATCGGGACTTTTCCTTTACACTTAGGAATGTTCGAGTTCTTACACACTGATCATGTAGGTCCTTTCCCGGTCACGACGGAAGGTTACAGATACCTTCTAACGGCCATAGACAGAGCCACCAACTATGTATGGGTGGTCCCAGTCAAAGACGTTACGGGCGAAACAACAGCCAAGGCGTTGATTGACAGGATCATCTCACAGATTGGGGTGCCGAGAAAAATATGCTCAGATCGAGGCTCTGACTTTAATAATGAAGTCATCGACAAGCTATCTGCATATTACGGCATGAAATGGCTATATGTCACCGCCTATAACCCCAAAGCGAACGGCAAGATAGAGCGGGTGCATAGACCCCTCAAGGCCGCGCTGAAGATGTATTGTATGAAGAAGGAGAACCAAAAGGCATGGGTGGAGGCAGCATCCTCGTTTGCCTTTGCTATGAATTTCCTACCCTCTACAGCGTTAGGTGGTTCAAAAGGTTCCGTCTCGCCATACCAATTGGTATATGGGCATGAGCCCGCCATCCCAGCCTCACTGCTGCACCCAAAAGATTCATGGGCAGATCAGGATGAGCTGTTTGGGGTGAGACTTCGGGCGAAGATGGAGGCGGAGCAAATAGTACAGGCGCATAGGGAGGCGGAGCGCAGGAAGACTGATGCTGAAGGTGTCAGGCAGGCACACCTGGATCAAGTCAGATTTCAGGTCGGGGATATTGTACTACTGTATCATCCTCAGGTTCCTCAGGGAGTCAGCTCGAAGCTGTTCATCCACTGGAAAGGACCATACCAGATCATGGAACAGATGGGGCCTTTGAATTATAAAATCAGGGGCAGAGGAAAAGTTCAAATAGTCAATGTACGAAGGCTGATTAAGTATGATCCCTTCCTACTTGAAGATGAGTCCGTTGATCAAGCACTCAAACGGATGGAGGCTGACTTTAAAGAGGTCCCACCAATCCGTCAGGAGGATATCTCAAAACGGGATGCCTACAGGGCACCACTTGCGGAGAAGGAGGAGGCTGAGCGGGAGAACCAGCGGGCCACCGACCGCAAAAGTGCGGCGGGGACTCAGACCCGCAAAAGGGTGGAGTCGAACGTACCGGAAGAAAAGTTCACGGAGGCGCAAATAAGGAGAGCGCAAAATGACCTTATCTACGACCGACCGAGAAAGGCGATAAGGACGGCACGTTCGCAAGGAGTCCATCAAGAGGGGAGCGATGACGGAGATCAAGACCCTCGCGCGGGCAATGACACTCTCGTTCACCCCAGTTGGAAAGAAGGAGATGCGATTTGGACATATTTCATGGGCCAAAGACGCTTTTTACTTGGTGAGGCCTGCAGCTCAACACGTAGCCGATGGCACGCTCTCAGATTTATATCTCATGAGAGTCATGGCAGTACCTCACAAACGCCATACGCGATCGAATCGAATTTCGACTGCGGCACAAATAATACAACCAGTCTTACATTTCTGGAGGAGTCTGGATCCAGTGGAAGATCCTAAAGTAAGACAATACCTTCCAGTATATAAAGACGCCAAGAAACTTGAGACATGGGATGATACCATATCTCCCACAGATAAAGATCATACCGCGTGGACCATACAAGCACTACCACGAGGGGTACTGGACATTCCTTTTGACTTGGCACAAGGCGCAATCCCTCACAAAATTTGGGACGTCCTCGAACAGTCTACCTTAGACGTAACTTTGGTTGGAGGTCCTCCACCAGGTAAAGGAGTCCGCGCGCGTAAACGGCGTCTATAGTAAGTATTTTTTTTCTCTAGAAGTATTGTGGACCTGATCGATTGCGAACATAGCATTGATCCAATATCGTCCCGACAACCTTACTTAGATATTAAAGCTACTACAGCATTCATTCTTCTAGAGATTAACAAGACACAGCTGACAAAAAAAAAGAGGCATTCTATTCTCTTGCTTCGGCAGAGACAGACGAGACGGCCACGAAACAGCACCGTTACGGGATCGCTATTTGAGTGAGCGATGGTGTTTCCTGGATACGACCCGCATTAGTACCAGAATGATGATCTCATTAAAGACTCTACAGTCTAATCACGAACTGATATATTTTAATAACATGAACTGCTACACCGGATTCCATCGATCTCTACTTGTATCGGCATATCGCAAGGTTAGGGCGCACTCAACCCAACTTCGGATATAGTCGTCAGACTTGATCACCTGACACTATATTAAATGATACCGATTTATACAAGGGTATGTCTTCACAAAAAGTAAATGTATTTATGGAAACCGACGACCGGTTATTACATATATGGAAATGGCGACATTACATTATTACTCAACCATAAAACATTATACTTGGACATACTGCACAAATATCTTATCGACAGAAGAAAGAGGAAGATTTTAATATAGATACTGAATGTGCTAGAGTATATATACGATTGGTACCGGGGCAAGTATCATTGTTGTTTTATAACGGCTAATTCGTGTGTTGATGTATCTTCATACATAACTCTAAACGAATCTTAGTCAGAAAAGAAATCAGTTCAAAGCGTATTATGTCGGAAACGAAGTTCCGCCATAAAAAACTGGGAGGGGGTATTGTGGACATCACCCCCCGAATTATCAAGTAAAAAACTTATTTATAGATTTCGTCTGGCCGGACACGTCTGAAATGCCAATTTGATCCTGGTCTTTTGGCGGCTTTTTGTCTTTGCGTCACTGAGCTAATATAACGAGACATCATTCTCTTTTTTGAGGACTGTGTTTGGTTATATTACCGACTTACTCTTCCATTGAGCTATCGTTGAGGATAGTACACATGTTGCCCTAAATGTGTGGTCGCCCAAAGTAACCGTAGGCTGACGGCGACTTCACACAAAAGATGTACCTCCAGAAAATGACACACGAAACGGCCTGCGGATATGGGCAATAATGGTAATGGTAAAAAGCTAGTGCCACCAGTACCAGAAGAGATACTCTAAATGACTGTATTAATAAGTAATAATACTACTAACCGTAACGAATAATGTTAACGTACCAAATAGCAGAATACGGACGTAGTTGAGGAGGAAGGGTCTAACTAATTGTTTAATGGTGCCGTCAGTCCAGACACAATAAGAGGCAGTTAATATTACATATTAATAACCCTCTTAACCGATAAATATTATTAATACTAGAAGTGACAGTGGCCGTTACACTTTGTTACAATCCCCGAAGATAGCTCAATAAAAAGTCGGTAATACAACCAGACACAAATCCCCAAAAGAGAATGATGTCTCGTTATATTAGCTCAGTGAAGCCGAAAAGAAAACGGCAACAGACCAAGGTTAAAATGGCATTAGGTCAAATCCGGCCAAACGATATTGAAAATAATGGGAAAAAACTAGGTGCACCTGACACCAGAAAAAGAGTACTTCAAGTTTTACCTGCTATCCGGGGGGTGATGCCTACAACTTTTTAGACCGGAATATATTATCGTTAGGCCGGACCACGGGAATTTGCTGGTGTTTGCCTTGGTTGTTTTTGGCTCCGCTAGTCCGACTGTCTCCCACATTTTCCACCATCTTTGATACTTATTTATATAAGAACAGAGAATTGAGTTACTAGCGGAGTGGCTTGGATTGGTTAAGTAAAAGGATAGGCATCATTTAAACTGATATATTCTGACGTTTTCGACCTGAACCGGCAAAACATGTTCAGAAAAGCTCCGATCCAAGTATTTATAAATTTTCCAAAACGGTTGGATCAATATCGGTACCTGAGGCGCCTCAGGTAGTTAGTAAGTATTGTGGTAAGGTACGGTAAAACTT
>WBZZ01006480.1:35000-42500 GCA_019918135.1 Paulinella micropora | reverse complement strand
CCCTGGACCCAACAGGGACTACAGTGAGTATGTTGGGGAGGGAAGAGTGACTCTAACCATCCTGCATAGAAGGCCCCAAAAGGAAGTCCCTACTACCCGCACAGTGTCGGGTACCTTGCAGGAAATCAACTACAAATGATTGATCTTCCCCGCGTGAGAGCTCCACGAGACTGGGTAGGTCCCGCATGGAGGTACTCACAGGGGTAGCAGACATTTCATGCGGTCTGCCAGCGCATGAGGACGTTTTGTGGTAAGTATCTGGGACGCCTCGAAACCCGTCACCACCCCTAGATCGCGGAATGTAAATACCCCTTTGATCCCACGTGGTGTATGTCTTATAAAAAACAACACAACGACATGGCCTCGGAACCAACACAACAACATAGCCTCGGAACCCACATCGACATAGCCTCGGAACCCACACAACACCAGAGCCTCGGAACCAACACAACTACATAGCCTCGGAACCAACACAACAACATAGCCTCGGAGCCAACACAACGACATAGCCTCGAAACCAGTGGGAAGAGGCCCAACCACCTCCTCTTCCCGTGGGGTGCCATACTGTGCACCCCTCCATAATAATAATAATAATAATAATAATAATAATACTATATCTGAGGCGTACTGATGCAGCTAATGGCATATCCTCAACGGACATAAACCTCCAATACCCTTGTTCGAGGTCCTCCACCCCCCCGTGTCAGTCTCTCGCCTGATGATCGGGGCCACCGATGGAGCTCCTGAGGGCAAGACTGCACTAAGCCGAGGTTATTCCGCAGTCCCAGCAACCTCTTGCAAGACGTCACCGAATGTGCAAGTGCATACACCAAGCGCGGTTGCTAGAGCTGCCTCGAAACCCCACCCATAACAATCTGGTGTCTGCTGGGTCCTGGGCTATCAACCAGCATATGCGGAGTTTAAGATCTTTTACGCGCGCAACGACCCTCCTCCCCAGCATCTACCACCAAAGGGTTATGAGTTGGCATCACAGTTTAACGCCTTGAGGCCATTGGGCTGGAACTCTGTTTAGCAAGTGTGACTAGGTTTTTTCATCGGGATTTCCCTCAAATATGTCACAGTCAACACTCCAAGGCAGATTGATGCAGCTAATGGCATATCCTCAACGGACATAAGCCTCCAATACCCTTGTTCGAGGTCCTCCACCCCCCCGTGTCAGTCTCTCGCCTGATGATCGGGGCCACCGATGGAGCTCCTGAGGGCAGGACTGCACACTAAGCCGAGGTTATTCCGCAGTCCCAGCAACCTCTTGCAAGACGTCACCGAATGTGCAAGTGCATACACCAAGCGCGGTTGCTAGAGCTGCCTCGAAACCCCACCCATAACAATCTGGTGTCTGCTGGGTCCTGGGCTATCAACCAGCATATGCGGAGTTTAAGATCTTTTACGCGCGCAACGACCCTCCTCCCCAGCATCTACCACCAAAGGGTTATGAGTTGGCGTCACAGTTTAACGCCGTGAGGCCATTGGGCTGAATAATAATAATAATAATAATAATAATAATAATAATAATAATAATAATAATAATAATAATAATGATAATAATAATAATAATAATAACACAATAATAATAACACAATAATAATAATAATAATAATAATAATAATAATAATAATAATAATAATATCTACATTGCCTTGATATCTCAGCAGAACACCCACATTGTTCACCCAAGACAAGTAAGCATAATCATAATCATTATCATTCCAATAGTCATGATAGGAAAATCACAAACAAGTATCACAATATTAACCCTTAACGTGTCACACGCCCGTTTCCGTCCGCAAAAAGAACGAAGAAAATTTCTCCGTATGTTGCGGACAAAAGAACGGAGAAAATTTCTCAATATGTTGCGGACAAAAGAACGGAGAAAATTTCTCCGGGTGTTGTGGACAAAAGAACGGAGAAAACGGGTGTTGCGGACAAAAGAACGGAGAAAATTTCTCCGGGTGTTGTGGACAAAAGAACGGAGAACATTTCTCCGGGTGTTGCGGACAGAAGAACGGAGAAAATTTCTCATATGTTGCGGACAAAAGAACGGAGAAAATTTCTCCATATGTTGCGGGCAAAAGAACGGAGAAAATTTCTCCGGGCGTTGCTGACAAAGGAACGAAGAACATTCTCCGGGTGTTGCGGACAAAAGAACGGAGAAATTTCTCCGGGTGTTGCGGACAAAAGGGAGAAAATTTCTCCGGGTGTTGTGGACAAAAGAACGGAGCAAATTTCTCCGGGTGTTGCGGTCCCACGACAGAACAAGGGTTAATTAATACCTTGTGTTGGTCCCTCAGTAGAACGGCGAGGTTGTTAACAGAAGATAACGTATCCGCATGCTGGGGGCCCAACACAGCCTCCTAGATAGATAGATAGATAGACAGATAGACAGATAGATAGATAGATAGATAGATAGATAGATAGATAGATAGATAGATAGATAGATAGACAGATAGACAGACAGACAGACAGATAGATAGATAGATAGATAGATAGATAGATAGATATAGATGAGATGTCGCAAAGGAATGTAGTCCTTGCAAAGGAACGCAGTTTCACATCAAACAATAATTTGTGTACTGTGCATGTGTCCGGGATGGGAATCACGGGTAGACTGTGTTCTGGAAAAAGAAGAGGAGGAAGGACGTTGAAGAAAAAGGCAATCTAGGAATGGAGAGTGGGAGGATAAGGAAGAAGAGAAAGAAAAGGAAGCCGTTAGTCCAAGTGTTTTGAGCACCGTAAGCTTGCGCAAGCTACAATGATGACATTGTATGAGGCCTAAACCCCCGCAGGGACCTAGCCCGGGCTATGCAACACTGGACGGCTATGATGGAATGCAGTCACCAATACGGACTAGAGGAAGATTAGTCCAATTTTTGACTGCACAGGAGCGATAAATCGCAAAAGAGCAACGAGCTACGCAGGACGATAGCTTGAAGCAAAGGGATTTGGATTGGGGATGGGAAAAACCCAAGGCGCGGAAACATCGATGAACAGAGAACGATACCATGCCGCGAGCCCCGCATTCGATTGGTCGAAGGTGGCAGGTCCATCCGTTGTCCTCGATTTGAGATTTGAGCTCGTTGTATCGGTTGGTCTTGTATGCTCGTGCGTCAAGGATGTTTTCCTCGACCGGGCACGTTAGCTCGATCAGAATACATATCTTGGTAGACAGTGACCAGACAACGATATCGGGGCGGAGGTCAGTGACACAAATGTGGACAGGAAAGGCTTGCTCAGAACCGGTGTATTGGGTTTGGAGTTGCCAATCGTTTGCAGTGTCAAGCAGGGATGGTCGATGAAATGACTGTCCCTTAGGCTTCTGCTCGCCCTCTTTCACAAACATAGACTTTGATTCATTTTGGTCTATAGGGGAGCGTTTGTTATGGCTCTCGATGTGTTTTTTAAGGGGAGCTTCAATAGTGCAGAGCACAGAGTCATGACGCCAGGTATAGCGGCCTTGTTTGAGGGCAACATGGCAACCGGAGAGGATGTGGCATAGATGTGCTTGACCAGAACAGAGGGCACACTTGTTGTTGGGAATGATTCCCCACAGACGTCTAAGGTCGGGGGTAATAACCGAGTTTGTGCTTGCGTTGATGACCCAAGAGATTAAACGGGGATTACGGGTTCCGATGAGGCGAGCCCAGGAGAGGTCGAAGGGGCATGCGTCTTCAAAACGAAGGAAGCACCCTTGCATGGCTTTGTCCATGTCATGCACTGCGGTTGTCTCAAGTATTGTCTCAGCAGCTAATTCTAAAACCCTGTCTTTGCGGTCTGTGATGGAATGTTCTTTTGGGTAGCGACCATGACCAAGTCCGAGATGATCGGATTGGCCTCGATGTTTGAATTCAAAATCAACTTGTGCCTCAAGCTTTTCGAGCATAGGCTCTGGTTTCCAGATAGTTCGAAATGTTTCGTGTTTCATCAGGTTCATCGCATAAATGGACGAGAGGTGTTTATCTGGGCAGTACTTCAGCATTTGAGCACGGTTGATTTGAAGTCGCTGGTAAAAAGAGACGATGGATTGGAGCTGTAGACCGAATTTCGAGCGTGGGCGGTAAAGGCAAGAGACCAGAGCTCTTTTGTAGATATTGGCCCATTTTTTGAGGAAGCGGGTCGCAATTTTCTCAAGGGTTTTGGCGAAAGATAAGCAGAGGTCATAAGTGAGAAATGGCCAGGCAAGTGACTGGACAGCGTAGTGCTGGTATAGCCACAGTTTCATAAAGCCATTGATCGAGCAGTTATCGATGGCTTGCATAGAAACAATGAACTTCTTTTGGATTGCTGCACGTTGTTCGTTTTCGCTGAGGTCATGGTAGACAATCCATCCGAGGTCTTTGAAAGGCTTGTCAGCGATGAAGTCAATCGGTTTGCCAGTAATAGTAAGGGCGGGGTCGAAAGGTGGGAACGAGATCGGCAATAATCGTTTGAGACCCTTATGGTCGTCGGCTTTAGTCCAGTATTTGAAAGCAAGGCTTTTGCATTTGGGCGGTTTCGCGGCCATTGTTCTGGACCATGACAGAAATTTGTCAATCATGTTGATGGACGATTGACAGTGTTTCGGGGATCGGCAGTGTAGTTTGAGGTCGTCAGCATAAGCAGCTTCGTGCACGATGACTTCATCTGTTGAGGTCTTATGCTTGAAATGATAACCGTTGTTTTTGGTCAAGGATGATAGGAGGTCAAGGAGTAGGTTGAAAACTATGTTGAAAAGGAGAGGAGAAATGCAGCATCCTTGAAAAACGCCAACAGCAAAAACAAAGGGTTCTGATGACCAATCTTTCCCTTCGATTGTGGCTACTAAGAGTTCGTAGTATAAAAAGATTATGCGAGCAAACATAGGGGGCACGTGGTACCACCAGAGAGCGAACTGGATCAAGTTGTGGTTTACGCTTCCAAAAGCGTTTTGTAGGTCAATCCATGCTATGACCAGTTGGCGATAGTGATCTTTTGCATTTCTGATGGTAGCTTTTGTAGTTGCAATGTGCTCGGGGCATCCTGCAACGTTACGGAGGAAACCCTTTTGTTTTGCTCTGTCAAAGTACTTGTTATCTAGCAAAAAACTCTCTAGGCGTTTTGACCACAAAGAGAAAAATACCTTACCCGAGCAGCTTGTCAGAGCAATCGGACGATAGTTTGAGGCCTGAAGTGGATCGCCGTCCTTATGAAGGAGGGAGATAGCAGCTTGGGCCCAGCTATTAGCTACGTCAGTTGTCCAACACTTGACAATGAGTTTGTGTAAGAAAAGTAAAGCGGTGGGAAGTCTCTTGTAAACAAGGTAGCTAATACTATCTCTGCCAGGGGCTGCACCATTACGCTTGGCAAACACAGATCTTTTGGTTTCCAAGAAGGACGGTGGCTTGAGGTCAAAGGGGACAGTTGGTAGAGGTGGGCGATTCATTTCAGGTAAGGGCACGTAGGTTTGTTCACGATTAGCGTCTTTGTATAGGTTGGGAAAGTAGGAGTCACAGTTTTCTTTGGATAGGGAGGAAGTGGTTTGGGTTGAGGGGGGATGAAACAGATTTTTGGCAAACTTATGAGGGTCAGTTCGGAAGCGTGTATTTGCTTGTCGTTGAGCGGAGCTTAAAGTTGCTTCCTTGAGACGACGGCGGAGGCGGTTACCGGTCTTCAATAATACTCGCCAAGTTTTTTGCAGGCTTTTTGCAACAGCAGCTGGAATTGAACCTGCCCTTTTGAGATCTCGCAGATGTCTCTTTTGGATCAGTTTTTGTTGTCGGTTCTGCGTGAGTTCTGTTTGGAGCCGGATTACGTGGCGGTTTTTTCGTTCATGAGTTTGTTCTTGTGTTTTTGTTTGAGGTACCCGTTGTGATATGAAGTCGTAGAGATATCTTTCAAATTTCGCTACTGCTTCGTCACACGACAAGCGTTTGATGAGAGAGGAGGGGAGGATGAGAGGGAGTGCGGATTGGAGTTCTTCTTCAATGCCTTTCCATTCGCTTGGTGTTGATGGCAATACCAGGCGTTTTCTTCTTTCGGTTGGTTCTTTCGGGGCACTTCTTGTCCGATGGACGAAATGGGAGTATGTCTCGGCGTCAACACAGTGGGTGGAATCCAGGTTGATAATGCCGGGTTGCGACTTGTAGTCCGGATGGACGTGCGCTTTTGGGCTCTTCTTTTCGAGGAGGCCCGAAAGGTCTTCGTAAGGGTGAACATGAGCAAAATCTCCTCCAGGGGGTTCAGGCGGTGCAGAGCACGCACTGGGAGGGTGACGGCGGCCAATCCGGAGGGAATAGCGGTGCGTCGGTAGGTTTTCGCATGTAGTTTTTGTAACTTACGGCTTAACTTAGGGGAAGCAAGCCTCTTTGTTTAAGCCAGGGTTGTCAGCCCAAGAAGAAAAAGAGAAAGGTTTGGTTGCCGCGCTTTATCGCCGCGACGGGGTCACATATGGATGAGATGTCGCAAAGGAATGTAGTCCTTGCAAAGGAACGCAGTTTCACATCAAACAATAATTTGTGTACTGTGCATGTGTCCGGGATGGGAATCACGGGTAGACTGTGTTCTGGAAAAAGAAGAGGAGGAAGGACGTTGAAGAAAAAGGCAATCTAGGAATGGAGAGTGGGAGGATAAGGAAGAAGAGAAAGAAAAGGAAGCCGTTAGTCCAAGTGTTTTGAGCACCGTAAGCTTGCGCAAGCTACAATGATGACATTGTATGAGGCCTAAACCCCCGCAGGGACCTAGCCCGGGCTATGCAACACTGGACGGCTATGATGGAATGCAGTCACCAATACGGACTAGAGGAAGATTAGTCCAATTTTTGACTGCACAGGAGCGATAAATCGCAAAAGAGCAACGAGCTACGCAGGACGATAGCTTGAAGCAAAGGGATTTGGATTGGGGATGGGAAAAACCCAAGGCGCGGAAACATCGATGAACAGAGAACGATACCATGCCGCGAGCCCCGCATTCGATTGGTCGAAGGTGGCAGGTCCATCCGTTGTCCTCGATTTGAGATTTGAGCTCGTTGTATCGGTTGGTCTTGTATGCTCGTGCGTCAAGGATGTTTTCCTCGACCGGGCACGTTAGCTCGATCAGAATACATATCTTGGTAGACAGTGACCAGACAACGATATCGGGGCGGAGGTCAGTGACACAAATGTGGACAGGAAAGGCTTGCTCAGAACCGGTGTATTGGGTTTGGAGTTGCCAATCGTTTGCAGTGTCAAGCAGGGATGGTCGATGAAATGACTGTCCCTTAGGCTTCTGCTCGCCCTCTTTCACAAACATAGACTTTGATTCATTTTGGTCTATAGGGGAGCGTTTGTTATGGCTCTCGATGTGTTTTTTAAGGGGAGCTTCAATAGTGCAGAGCACAGAGTCATGACGCCAGGTATAGCGGCCTTGTTTGAGGGCAACATGGCAACCGGAGAGGATGTGGCATAGATGTGCTTGACCAGAACAGAGGGCACACTTGTTGTTGGGAATGATTCCCCACAGACGTCTAAGGTCGGGGGTAATAACCGAGTT
>WBZZ01006479.1:32500-40224 GCA_019918135.1 Paulinella micropora | reverse complement strand
TTCTTTTTGTCATCAATCATACGATAGCAAACTGGATTTAACTTATTAATAAAATCTAAGCCTAAGCAATCCTTTATATCTTCTTTTTTTCTCCTGTCTGAATATTGAATTGGATTAGACAATACCCATAATTGCCCATCGCTCGCTCTTAATGACATTAAAGCAGTATTTGAATTATTCTCCCATATGAACCCACTCGTTGAAGAACCATTCACTCTAAATCTAATAGCATAAGAAGTTAATCCTCCTCCTCCTCCTGCTGGTGCTGTTCCTGTTCCACTTAATGTTTTATTTGTCCCAGACTGAGACATATAAATTCCCCAGTTTGGATCAGTAGCATCCCATACAAATATTCCGCGGCTACTACCCCCGTCTGTTTGTCCTTGAATTGCTATTTTTGCCCCATTAGTTGTTGCCGATGCCGTTGTTAGCACCCCAGAATATGTAATTCCCGCACTAGCCGTTATTAATCCTTTTGTCCATAAAGTCCCGTTTGCCCCGTTTAATGACATTAACAATTGCTCTGCTGAATTTTCCCACACAAAACCCATCGTAGCATCATTAGCCACTCTAAACCGAAAACTATACGAACTAAAATCATTTCCTGAAACGGCTAAACCATTTGCTAAACTTCTAGTGTTTAGAGCCCCACCAGATGCTGCATAAATGCCCCAACTCGTATTAGTCGTATCCCATAGAAATATTCCCTTTGCGTTTGTTCCGTCTGTTACTCCCTGAACTCCTATTTTCGCTCCACTTGTATTTGTTGCTGATGTTAGTGTGCCAGTGTATGTAATTCCCGCATTTGCCGTTATTAATCCCGCTGTGCTTATATTCATCGCCTCAGACCATGTTATATTGTTTCCTGCTGTTATGCCTGATTTATAGTTAAAAGCGAGTTTGTTTGAGTTTTTGTATATTTGAAAGTTTGAGCCAGAATTACTTGATTTCCAGTTTGAGCCGTCATAATAAGCATCAAAACTTACGCCTATATTGTCGTGTGCCCAATTCATTAATTGAAATGTTGGATAATCATCTGTTGATATTACCGCCTGTAAGTGTGCTCCTCCAATATTACTTGCCGTTCCGTATAATTCTAATCCGCCCGTTGCTCCATTTACTTTCGTTGTCCTGCCGATAATTATCGGTTTACCTGATGCTGTTGTTATTTTATCGCTTGTTGCTAATGTTGTTGTTGATATCCCCGCGGTTGAAGTAATCGTAGTTCCCGTTATTGTTCCGCCATTTGTTATGTTGTTTGAGTTCATATCTAAGGCACCATAAAACCGCATACCCCCAGCATTGTTAAAACGGACAATGTCAGACGAAGCACTTTTATTGTCCAAAAGTTTTGAAATATAAAGTCCCGCCCCTTTTACATCAGACGCTACATTCGTGAATACATAACCTCTTTGGTCTGCGGTTCCGCTTGAAGCAGTATTTAAAGTGTATAAGAAAGACTGCCAATCACCCGTTGTCTGTGAAAAGAATATATCTCCTCCGTTTTGGTTTAATATCCTCGCTCCATTATATGTTATATTTCCGCCATTAATGATATCCACAGTATTAAAATCGGCTTGGCTTAACAAATTTAGTGCTCTTATATCATTTCTACTTCCATTAAATATTTTAATTCCTGTTATGGTTTGGTCGCCTGTTAGTTTTACATTTTGCCCGTCCAATGTGTCCGCATATCCTTTTGTTGCTCCGTCCGTTGATAATGTCGGAGTTCCAAGGTTGGCTATTTTGCTACTATTACAATCTAGCCCCGAAGCATTTACCCAACCGACTATCGTCCCGTCAATAATGAAACTTATTTTTTTCGCAGAAATTTCAAAGTTGTAATATGTCGCTGTTTTCATATCCAAACTAGCAATTGACCCGATATTACTGGTAGAATTGAAAACGATAAATGTGCCCTTTGTTGTTGAATTGATTGAATTTCCCGTTATTTCAACACCACTGCTATATGTCTTAATTCCTGCTATGGTTTGGTTTCCTGTTAGTTTCACATTTTGGCCGTCTAATGTATCTACATAACTTTTGTTTGCTCCGTCCGTTGTTGCTGATGGTGTGGCTAAGTTTGTTATTTTGTTGTTATTCAAAGATAGTGTAGTGCCTGTTGCGGTTATAATTAAAGTATTACCCGAATATAACTCAACATACGACCCAGTTATTTGTATCGGATACCAAGTCGCTGTTGCTGTTTTTTGTGCGGCAATCATTCCTATTTTTGTATCAAAGGCTATGCCAATGCCATCAAAAGTAGTAGGATTGGACGAACCATTTACTTCCAAAGTTGAAGTAAATTTTTTATTCCCTGCTATGGTTTGGTCTCCTGTTAGTTTAACCACCGAAGTATCAAGAGTAGAAACATCCACGCCATCAACCAAATTCACATTTGTTATACTTTGGCTTTTCATATCAATACCCGCACTAGCATTTATTATGTTGCTGAATGTTTTGGTTCCTGCTATAGTTTGGTCTCCTGTTAGTTTAATGACAGAAGTATCAAGAGTAGAAACATCAACACCATCAACATTACCAACATTTGTTATGTTAAATCCTCCCATATTTAAACTACCCGTCATAGCCGTTGTGCCGTCCTTGGCTAGTTTCGTATCGGTATATGCTTTTGTTGAAGCATCATTGTCATAGAATGGCGCGGGCAGTCCGCTGATTGCTGTCGTGCTGTTAAAATTTAAAACATTATTTGTCAATGTCATTCCACCACCTGTTGTTGGAGCAAAAAGTATGGACGAGCCTACAAAAGATAATGGATAGCCCGTTGCTCCACCTGCCTCCGACGAATAGATAGAGCCCATATTATTGTTATAATTAAAGAATAACTTGCCAGTGTTTAATGAATTTGAGTCTTTTACGGCCACATAAGTAGTAAATGTTTTATTCCCTGTTATTGTTTGGTCTCCTGTTAGTTTAACGACAGAACTATCAAGAGCCGAAACATCAACACCATCAACAAGATTAACATTTGTTATGCTTTGGCTTTTCATATCAATACCCGCACTAGCATTTATTATACTGCTAAATGTCTTAATTCCTGCTATGGTTTGGTCTCCTGTTAGTTTAACCACAGCACTATCAAGAGCCGAAACATCAATACCATCAACATTACCGACATTTACTACATTAAAACTTCCCATATTCAAATCTCCAAACATCATAGTGAGGCCATCCAATCTAAGAAAAGGTGAGTTTGTATTGCGCCATTGTCCTGTGCTATAAATGAGTAGTTGGTTATTTGTGGGTGTGCCTGTTATGACTACGTCCGTTAATTTATCCAATTCAAAGTCGCTTATATAACTTGAAGTCAATGTAGCAAATGAAGTATTGCCGAGCCCGTCCGTTTTTAATATTTGATTAGCCGTGCCGTCCGCTAATGGCAAATCATATTCATTATTAATTGACACATAACCGCTGTCAGATATCAACAAAGAGGAGTTATTATTTCGCGAGGATATTGTTATGTCGTCCGTCCTTGCTTGTATTGAATTTGCTTCTATGTGGTCGCCGTATAATACTCCATCAACTTCTAAATCCTCGTCTATTATCACAGACCCGTAATAGTGATATGCCCACGGATTGCCTAAATGGTTCATATTTTAATTCTATTATTTTATAATAAATCTTATAATATAAGATAGATATATATTTAGTCTAAAAAAAATGAATATATTTGGCCGTTCGCAAGAGCAACAATCTATTGACACAAAAACAATCGCGGTCGTGGCTACCCCGACATTAACAAGAAACATTCAAAATGCGTATGTTGGTCTTGACCTTAGGTCATGGATGACTAGTTCAACATTTACCACTCTATGCACGGGCGGATATGGTAGCAAAACAATATCAAGTTTAGGATATGGTTATTTCATTAATGTATCATTTCGTGGTTCATTGAATTTACCCGCTCCGACTGGCATTGCCACTTTTCAATTTTGGTTTCATATCACAGATGGCACGAATACATATGATTATTATACCGAAGTGCTAAATTATACAACCGCCATTGATTATAAGTCTTTTGATTGTGTGTGGCTAATCCAAAGATATGGAGTTCAAATGAATTTGATATGGCAGATGACTTGTCCAAACCCGTCTGACACCACTAATAACAGAACAATAAGAATTGTAAATAATACAACCAATGATGCTCTGGTAACGTATGCGGCGGATGCTCCAATAACATTGGAAGTATATTACAAAACTGCATCTGCGGATTATGTCTCTTTTAAACCATCATATTTTAATATTGATGTGATGAGAGACATAGCACTGACTGCCTCTTACACGTGAAACCTGTCATACATATCTTTTAGTGTCGTGAGTTTGCCCTCGTGTTGAGATAAGACATCGCGGAAAAACGTCTTATAATCTAACTTACCATATTTAAGAGTGGGGCGTTGCTCTGGTGGTATGTGTGCGTATCTACTCTCGTGCCATTTCTTCATATCCTCCTGTAATATGGTGCGGTCTTCAACTTTGATGTATAAGAAATTAAACGGGTCTTTGGATACTTTCAAATGTGCCGTTATTATTTCATAGCAACTATACCCGCTCTCGGGCGGATTCCGCTTTGCCTTAATCGGTGTTTTCTTCTCTTCTTTTGCTTCCGTTTCCTTTTTTTCTATTTCCCTATGTTGATTTTGTTCAAAATCAACATTACCCACATTAACCTTGATTTCAGTAATGCCTGTTTCTACTAAATCACTTTCTTTAAAAAGCGTAAATTCTTCTGGTTCGTCATTAAAAACAACATTCTGCAATGTATCAACGGGGGGCAATGAAACTTCAACGTTATCACCCCGCGGGGGTTGTTCGGGTCGGTATTTTTCGTAAAATGATACAATGTCGGGTTTCGTCCATTTAATGGTCGGTTTCTTAACATTGAACGGCTCTCTTGTCTTGCATTTGTACCAGTAGAAACCAAACCACAAAAACCAAAAGTCTTTATTTAAAAAAATGTTGGCTGCTCTTAGAATTGACTATTAGCGCGCCCACCTCCGTCGGATTTAGCGTCCGCGAAAACATCAAGAAAGGCGCTGATGCTGCTGACGCAGTGCCTGATAGCCTGGTCGAAGCTAGCGGACAGTACGTTTGCTATCAATCTCCCATTTGGCGATCTCGTCAAGGTAGAATTGCTTTGTGCTCATACTATATAATGGATAGAAAAAAAATACCAGAAGGTATTATTGTTTATTCATCGTCGTCGTCCTGTGTGCTAAATCGCCATTCTTGGTCGCCATAAATAGTTCGCCATGTGTTCTGGCATTCTTCCAGAGAGGGTAATTGTATAAATCTTGGTCTCCTTCCGCCTATGGTTTTCTTTGTTTCCCTTGCATCGGGGATCAGTTTTTTCATTTGCATCCAGAAACTAGTTCGTGAGGTATGGGGATCGTTAATATTTGATTTGTATATGTCATACATTACTTCTTTTGAAACTTCTTCGCCAAATTGTATTTCTGGCATTCCGCTTGAAATATGGCCATCGTTTAAACAATCCAACCACCACTTTCTTATTTTAGATAATGTTTTTGCTTTTTGTTGTCGTAGTCCGCCTGTTAATATCGTCTCGCGATCGTTAAAAGTGCTAAGGTCTCGTTCGGCAAGAAACTTCGCCAGTCGCTGTCGGTCAATTGCACGAATATCCGCAATCACTTTTCTTTTTTCGTTTTCTTTCATTAGTGCCAATTCGTCCGATACTTCTAATACCAGCCATCGTTGCTCCGTTGTTCCTGCGGGGACAACACATTCTTCGTTAGAAGCAAGCACCAAGAAGAAGATATTTTCTAATGTGAGATTTGGTAAATATTTTTGTTTGAGAGTGAGTGTATTTTCGGATACCATTTTCTTAATAGTGCCCGCTCGTTCCTTATCACCACCCCACACCATTTCGTCCATATATACGACTATAGCCCGTGCTAGTTGTGCATTGAAGTCGCCTAACATTTCTTTCACATCGGAGGGCTGAAAGTAATATTCGCCACCAATAATATCTTTGAATATTTCAAGGATAATCCCCTTACCTGCTCGTTCTGTGCTGGTTAGCACCAAAGATAAATGTAATTTCTCCCACGGCTTTTGGTAAATGTGTGCAAACATATCTAAAACCTTTTTATAGACATTTTGGTCTCCACCGCACCATCTGTTTAAAATATGTTGAAAGAATGGCTCGTTTTTCTCTTCTTCTGGAGTAAATGATTTTACATCGTGCAATGTGTCGGCGGGGACGGCAAATCCTTTGAATAAGTTGTAAAACCCTTTTTTATTGTCATCAAAGTATGCCTTGGGGTCAAAGATAATATCATTTACCTCTCGTCGTTTCGGGTGAGTATTCCACATTTTGTATAAATCAACAACATTCAATGTGGCGGGGTTTTTGCCTAGTGTTATCCAGTCTTCCTTTGAAAGATTAGTCTTTATTCTTTTGTTTTTGAAGAAGGCCTCCATTGCCGTTTCTGTTTTATAACGAAACACCATTTTATCCCTAGCATCAATGTATTCTTCAATTATGGTTGGCTTTGCCAAGTTAGCAAAACAATATGATTTGTTCATCCATGCCAAAGCGGTTTCTAGAAAATCTTTGAATTTTTCAATCGTCTTACACTCACTGCCAAGTCGCCGTAAGTCATCAATAGTGTTGATATCGTGAGCAATTGCGGGAGTAAATTCGTGAATTCACACACCTTTACCTTCACAACCCGTATCATGGCAGTAGAAATAAAGCCAGTCTCGTTTCCACACAACATAGCAGTTGTCGCTTTGGTTCTCCTCGCCATTTATGATACATTTTCTTATTCCTTTTGTTTTCAAAACAAACATTCGTTGCTTTTGCTCTTTTATCTCCACATTAGCCACTTTGCTGAGTATGATTTGTTCAACTTCTGCAATAGTTATGTGCTGGTATCGTCGCAGAGAAGTGTATTTGGGCAGTTTAACACTATAATATGAGGTTTCGTCGGGTCGCATGATTAAGTAATCATCAATTTCAACATTTTGCAATAGTTTCAATGTATTGGTTTTTGGTGTATAAGAGTATGGAAGCAACACACGACTGCTCCCGTCTTTGTGAGAGTAAATAGTGCGAAATGCTCGGTTCTTGTTATACACGGAGATATCCAGAATGGTTCGCAGTTCAATTTTTTTATCCTGTCGTTCAAAGGTAAAGCAGAGGTCAGTGTAATTTTTTTCAATAATGGTTTCAACGAATTTCCAAAATTCTTTTTGTGTGTCGCAGTTGGCAAATACGAAGCCATTGTCATATGAAAAGTGGCACGACATCTTATCACCCTTGCAAGCATCCAAGTATTTGGCCTTTTTCGGGTTGTATTTCATACCAAGTAGTTGAAATACATTTTCCATTAAATCGTTCCATCGTTCATACATCTTCTCTCGCGAGATACTCAAGTTATCGCCGTCCAAATAGGCAAACATTCGCTGTGGCTTACCATCCATCAACACTTCGTAAAATTGTTTTTGTTCTTCGGGGGTTTTTTCAATCAATTCAATAAAGTCTTCTTGGTTTGGTAAAGTAGTAAATTGTTTGTTGCCCCATTTGATAAGGATTTCGGCCGTTTTGCCCTCCAGTGCTTCTTCCTGTTTCCAGTGCCAGTTGCCATTGTCCAACATAGGGGCGGTCATTGTATATCAGTGGTCAGATTTTTTTATAGAAAAATAATTAAATTGTTCTATATATCTATACC
>WBZZ01006478.1:25000-54348 GCA_019918135.1 Paulinella micropora | reverse complement strand
CTCCATTGCTTCTATCTTACTTGCGGGTGTTGTGGTAGTTTGTTTCGGCACACAGCAACAGGAGTGGATTGACAGATTTGGGTAAAGATTGTTCAATCTTAAGTGCTGGAGACATCTCAATAGGTTTGGCATTTGTTTAGGCAATGAAGTTTTGCCGTTTCTATGTCTGGTATTTTCTTTTTAATGCTTCGTCTGGCATTTGGTCTAGTTGCTGTTCATTGTTCTTACTTCCTTTGCTCACTTTTGGTTTAATTGACACTTAATCTTGCCACTCTTAAATATCCTTCTATTCGTCTTTACTGCTAAGTATTCGGCGATCCCTTACGAATTGTTACGAATTTTCCTTACGCATTTTGTTTATGCCAAAGTGCGATTGCCTGATGATAGCAAGTCTTGTATAATTTAGTTGTTTCCGTCATGACATATATTATGGAGAAAAAAAAAACCATTTAATTTAATTTTTTTACAGGTTTGTCATATCTCTATCCTTATTTAATCGTAATATAGTAGAGAAATTCTTTCTAAACTGGGTTGTTCTATCACTAGCCGTATTATTAATTGCTAGAAATGAATAAGGTTCTGCCGTAGCATACTTAACCATATTGTAAAATTCTTTTTTGGTGAGAAAAGGACTTTCATATTCATCTGCCAGTCTGTCAAGTTCGCTTCTCCTCACTCCATTAAAAATAATCATCCAATGGCAATTAATTCTTATTCTTCGCGGAGTTGTGTATAACTCTGAGTTGCTACCCAGACTGACACCTTAGCATGTGTTGAAGCGAAAAAACAACTCGGTGAGCACTTCTGATTTGAGAAAGGTTTTACTCTGTGCTATGTCATCCAATAACAATAATATTTTTGGTGCCTTCTTAAACCCTTTAGTTTTAATTAGTTCTTTTTGTTTAGTTAATATTTCGCGCATTAGTTCTGGGCGGTCTTCTTTGATTATGTCTTCTTTTTTTTAACTTGAGAGTGTCCTCCAAAATCGGGCATGGACTTAAGCAAAAGACTACTATTCTATCATAAAATCCTTTCAACATGTTCTTTTTGGCGAGTAGATTACAAATCATAACTGATTTACCCCCGCCAGTGCTGGCACATATAACCATAGTCCCCATTGCTGGCAATATTCCTTCTTTTTGAATAGGGAGCAATTCAACACTATCTCTTTGTGTTTTAATTGGTTGTATTTCCAAGTCATTGTGAAATTTGGGCGGTTTTTTGCTATCTAATTCTGTTATTACTGGCCTGTCAATAGTGAATTCCTCATGAGCTTTTTCTATATTGGTTTTCTCCAAACTCTGCTTCAAAAGTGTTTTTCGTGGCAACTTGTTGGCTATTAATCCTCTACGTATAGATTTAGGCATCCAATCTTATATTATAAGATATACTATATTATGGGTTTTGAAAATAGTTTGGATTGTATCTATAATTATCATATTCGGCACCAAAGGGTTGGGGTGGTGAGGCATAATTATAGAAATAAGGAGAGTAAGGACTACCAAAAGCGTAATTACTTGGAGGATTGACGAGCGGTTTAAAATCCTTTCTTTCTGGACGAGTTTGGACTTGTCGCGGGATTTCAGCGGGGAAGTTTCTGGTCAGTTTTCGTTTCATTTTTGGAAATGCTCTTTTGTCTTTCATTCTGGTCTGGATAACTGCTCTATTGTATCTATTCAACATAAAGTGATTATTTGTGTTGCCATAACGTGTGTTATCTAGTGATTCAAAATCATTCTTGGTGTCTAGCATGCGATCGCGTCTTAGTTCGTTGCCTTTAATAAGTGGGTTTGTTTGTGAAGTGCCGATACCTCCATTTTGGTCGCTTGGCATTAGAAAACGAATAAGTGCTAACATATCTTCTCTTTCATCGGCGGGAGTTTTACCCATAAGTTTATCAACCAATTTATCAATGCTTCTCATGCTATCAACCATGGCTTGATTTGGTGTTGTTGCTGGGTCTGGGTCTTCTTTTATATCAGTCTGTGGCGGTTGGACTGGTTCTTCAACAAATCCGCCTGTTCTTGGCACTAGTGGCACTGGCAATGGTGCGGGTGTTGCTTGCGGTGGCATAGTTTGCGGTGGCATAGTTTGCGGTGGCATAGTTTGCGGTGCTGGTGGCATGGTTTGCGGTGCTGGTGGCATAGTTTGTGGTGGCATGGTTTGCGGTGGTTGAGTTGGTATTGGTGTTTGTTTTCTTGGCACGCTCGCATCCCTCAATTCTAAATCTTCTAATTGCTTCATTTGGTCTGGAGTTAATTTACCCCTCACTTCTTGATAAATTCTCTTATCCAAAATATCATCCGCATCTGCTACGTCTGATATACTAGCACCTTGATTTAGTGCCTTTTTAATGGCCTCTTCCCATCCAACTTTTGGATCGTCATAATTAGAAATTTAATTTTCTTTCCAGTCTTCTCTTTCAACGATTTAACAAATCCCTTTAAGTACCTCTTTTGGGCACCTTTATCATCAAGTATGAGCAAGTTATTGCCCAGTCCAATAGTATCTGCTACTACCATATTGTCTGAGTATGCGATCGGGACTTCAACACTAAGATTTATATCTTTTTCTATACTTGGTGGAATATCTTTTGTATTTATTTTTTCTATAAAATTATTAATTGTAGTTTCATTTGCTGGTGCGATAAGAGAATATCCTTTCACACCATCGGCTTTTTCTTGTGATTTCACCATTTTATTAAAACCATCAACGAGTTCCGCATATTGTTTATTAAATGTAGCGGGATTTACCACTTTATTTACTTTAAATGTGGCATCCTTATCAAAACTGCCCACATTTTTCATAATACCAATCATAGACATTAATGTTTTATCTACATCGCCTATAAATCCATTATACTTCGCATCTGGAGGAGTGGTTTTGATAGTTTTCCAAAACTTCATCGCATCCCAAAAAGATACTCCACCGCGTACCCTCCCCTGTGCTTCTAAGGCCATTCTAGATATATCCGCTTTTGAAAACCTTGAGTTGTAATTGTCAAAAATACTCTTGGCAACTTCGGCCGTAGCCAATCCATTACTCGTCAGATAATCACCCATATTGGTAATTCTTTCAAAGTATCGTTTATCGGCAAAGTCTTGGACATTCTTATCACCAGTAGCATACAATAAATCATGTTCAAAAGCAACCAAGTCCAAAGCATCTGCTGGGAGAATGTAAGGAAACTTACCGCGAGTTCTATCTTCTAATTGGAGACGGCTTCCACTCGTGTGCCCCCGCCATTATAATTACTTCCCTCGGTATGAATTCGTTCTTCTTCCAACTTAATGAGAGCATCTGGTTGAGCAGACCATGTTCTATATATTTCTCCAAGTGCTTTTCCAAGACCGAGAACCGTCATAGTCTCTACGCCTGTTTTAAATGCGCCCCACGCATTTAAAGACATTATTCCAGTGGCTAATCTGCTCGCATATTCTCTTAATACATAATCCCCTAATCTTTGCTGTCCGCTCGCGATTAAACGAGGATTAGGTGGAGGCAAACCCTCTGGCACTTCATTTCTTGCTAGTGCCAGCAAAAAGGTATTGAGAGCATCTGCTCTTCTTCTTCCAAGTAATCCAACATTCATTACACGTAATTGTGGATTGTTGGCAATTAATCTCAATATCTGTCCCCATGCTATCCTTCTCACACCATATCGCCCAACACCTGTAGCAAGGTTAAGTAATCTATTAAGTCTGGGGCTCATAATTATCTCTTGAATACTTCTAATAATAGCATTAACAAATCTTTCTACACTTCGGGGGTCATCACCTATTCGTGGCACAAGCATCTTGTGTTCGTCGCCTACTTGTGCTTCTATTAAAGCATCGTCTGGGTGTTTTCGCTCCCACTCTTCTCGGTTTTCTTTCCATTCTTTGTAATCTTGCTCCGCTTGCTTTCTATCCTCTCTTCGTATTACGCGAGTTTTGTCCGCTTTGCCCTTTTCTTTCATATAGGTTAAACCCTTATCGGTTAATCGTTTTAAGGCTTCTTCTTTATATTCTTGTTTCACTAATTGTGCTATATCACGCTTCATTTGCTGGATATTGTCTTCTATGTGTGCTATATCATATTTATCGGTAGCCATTGCTAATTTTCGCATTTCAATCATTTGTTCGTTCATAGGGGCAGTTCCGTGTTTTCTTTCAAATTCTTTCATATCAATGCCGTCATCTTGAAGGTGTGCTTTCATTTCGTCGTAATTCATATTTACATAAATACTTCGCTTATTGTCCAAGGCACTAATCCTGTCTTTTAAATCTTCCATATTAGTATTCCCCCTCTTTGTTGAAGCATCCAATAATCTATCCGCTCTAAGCCTTTCGCGGGCTTGATTATTGATACCTTCATTAACTTGGTCAATCCAAAATTGGTCTGCTTCATCCAACAAATACTTATGTTCCCGTCTAATTTCGTTATAATATGCAAAAAATGGTTTTTCGTGTCGTGGTATTTTTTTTATCCGCTATTATATATCATGGAAAATAAAAAAGAAAAAAGCAAGGACGAGCAACAACTTGAAGAGTTGGAACGGCTAGGGAAGGAAATTGACCAAATCCGCATCACTCAGAACTTGGTGAATAGAAACCCTGCCGTTTTTAGAAAACCTGAAAATATCCTTTACCGCCTGCCACTATCAGATAAGCAACGAGAGGTAATTTACAATAATATAGTAAAAGAAAAGGCTAGTTAATATATGTTATCAATATTGCTTTTTGTATGCTCAGTTATGTCGCGGACTGCCTGCGACTTTTACTCGCGGGTAAGCGAAAAAAAGAATGAATCGTGTGCTTATTGTATAAAGCAAGGGGTAGATACTGGATTTAAGTGTGTTTTCATAAATAACGGAAATAATATGTGTCGTAGTTTTGATGAGGCACTGCCTTTAATGTGCGTGGGTGATAGTTCGTCTTGGTACAAGACACATATATATGAATGTTATTCTATTTAAACATAGCGATAATAAACGATATAAAAGGATGCCTAACTACAAACAAGGTAAAATATATGCTATCAGGTCGTATCAAATGGATCAGGTGTATATCGGTTCAACCACTCAACCATTATACAAAAGACTTTATTCTCATAAAATTGATTACAAAAACTGGATGAATGGAAAATTTCCATATGTTTCTTCTTTTGAAGTCGTCAAATATGACGATGCCTTCGTTGAATTGATTGAAGAATATCAGTGTGAAAATGTAAATCAATTAAGAAAGCGAGAGGGTGAATGGATTAGAAGAACAGAAAAATGTGTAAATAGATGCGTAGCGGGTAGAACTAATAAAGAATATGTAGAACAAAACAAAGAACGAGTAGTCCAACAACGGAAAGAATACAGAGAAAAAAACAAAGAACTACTATCACAACGAAGGAAAGAGCATAGAAACCAAAATAGAGATGAAGTAAATCTAAAATATAGAATATATAGTTCAAAAATAGTTCAATGTAAATGTGGTAATTCTTTCAGGATTGATAATTTGTCAAAGCATCTTAAAACTCAAATACACTACGACAATATGCTCGGTTTATCGGTTTTCGGTCTTTAATTCAACTTCGGTGAAGGACATATTATCCCTAAGCACAACGAAAGAATAGAGACATAGGTATTAGAATTCGCACAACTAATTGTCGGGTCGCTTAATCTAACAATACAAAGGATTATAACACCAACCAATATTGCTATTTGGGTTGAATATCTGATTAATCTCGCATCTGTCCTTTCTTTGAAACAACAACATCGCCACTCGTCTTCTAACTCATGTGTTATTTTTTTTTCTTCGTTCTTTAGTTCCGCGGAGATAACACGAGACTTTAATTCTGGAGTTAGTTCGCCATCCGCTATATCAATAATATGTGGCGATATATGAAGTCGCGTATTATTTGACATTATCAATAACTGCCACTCTGATTTCTGCTAGTTGATTGGTTAAATCTTGTAATATATTAAGTAAAGTTTTATTTTCTTTCTCTAAATTAACTACCTTATCCGCCATATGTTGAAATCCGCTTACCAATACAGGTATAAAGTCAGTGTATGTTATGCCTTCAAGGTAGCCTTCTCCATCCTCTGCTTTCATTCCACTTTCAGATACAAATTCAGGAAATACTTTTTTGACTTCGTCCGCAATAAATCCGTGGCCTTTTTTTTCTTTCTTTTCGTCTGATTTCCAATAATATGAACAACAATTTATTTTCATAAGTTTATCACAACAATCCCCGCAGTCTAATGTTTTAATATCCGATTTTAGCCTCCTGTCCGAGGAGTTTGTCCAAGCACCATTTAGCGGGATATAATTATAACTACCTGACGGCTCACCAGTAGTAAAGTTTGAAGTAGTCCAAGCATGAAGCAAACCAGTAGAAGAAACAATTACACCATAATTCGTATATCCTCCCGATTTAAAAAATAGTTGCGGGTCGTTAGTAGAAGCGGGTCTTTTTCGTATTAATAAATTACCGCTGGATGCTGTTGCTAAAACTAACTCTCCCGACGTATTAATATTAATAGCCTCCGTGTAAGATATATTGTTTCCAACCGCTGTTCCTGAATTATAATAAAAAGCGAGTTTTCCACCTTTTTGAATTAGAAAGTTTGAACCGCTGTGGCTTGATTTCCAGTTCGTGCCATCAAAATAAGCATCAAAACTTAAATTAACATTGTCGTGTGCCCAATTCAATAATTGAAATGTTGGATAAGCATCCGCCGTTGTTATTGCCTGTATGTGTGCTCCTGCGACATTACTCGCCGTCCCGTATATTTCTAAACCACCTGTTGATCCCACTCCCTTTGTTGAGTTGCCTATGATTATCGGCTTACCTAGTGCTGTTGTTATTTTATCGCTCGTTGTTAATGTTGTTATTGATACACCCGCACTAGCCGTTATTAACCCTTTTGTCCATAAAGTGCCGTTTGCCCCGTTTAATGACATTAACAATTGTTCGGAAGAGTTCTCCCATATAAATCCGTCGGTTGAAGCATTGCTCACTCTAAATCTAACAGCAAAAGAAGTGAAATCGTTGCCTGCAACCGCAGACCCTCCCGCTAGACTTCTGGTATTTGCACCTCCTCCATTTGAAGCCATAAAAATACCATAATTTGTATTGCCAGTGTCCCACAAAAATATTCCGCGTGTATTACCTCCATTAGTATTTCCTTGTATAACTATGCTTGAACCTCCTGTTGCTGTTAATAATCCGCTTGCGGTTGCCGTTGTTGTTGATATACCCGCATTTGCCGTTATTAATCCACTCGCGGTTGCTGTTGTTGTTGATATACCCGCGGTTGAAGTAATTGTAGTTCCCGTTATTGTTCCGCCATTTGTTATATTGTTTGAGTTCATATCTAAGGCACCATAAAACCGCATACCGCCCGCATTGTTAAAACGGACAATGTCAGACGAAGCACTTTTATTATCCAAAAGTTTTGAAATATAAAGTCCCGCCCCTTTTACATCAGATGCTACATTCGTAAATACATAACCTCGTTGGTTTGCGGTTCCACTTGTAGCGGTATTTAGAGTAAATAAGAAATACTGATAATCTCCTGATGTCTGTGAAAAGAATATATCTCCTCCATTTTGGTTTAATATCCTCGCCCCATTATATGTTATATTTCCACCATTAGTGATAGTTTGATTATTAAAATCAGCATTGTTTGTTAAAGTTAGATATTTTATCGTAGTGCTCGCCCCGTTGAATGTTTTGCTTCCTGTTATGGTTTGGTCTGTTGATAGTTTTACATTTTGCCCGTCCAATGTATCTACATACGTTTTATTCGCCCCGTCTGTTGATAATGTCGGAGTTCCAAGGTTGGCTATTTTGCTACTATTACAATCTAGCCCCGAAGCATTTACCCAACCGACAATCGCCCCATCAATAACGAAACTTACTTTTTTCGCATTTATTTCAAAGTTATAATTTACACCAGTGCCCATATCAAGGCATCCGATAGTTCCTATATTGGCTGTGGAGTTAAAAACCACGAAAGTTCCTTTTGTTGTCGCATTCGTTGAATTTCCTGTTATTTCAAAGGCACTGCTAAATGTCTTAATTCCTGCTATGGTTTGGTTTCCTGTTAGTTTCACATTTTGCCCGTCTTTTGTATCAACATAACTTTTATTTGCTCCGTCCGTTGTTGCTGTTGGTGTGGCTAAGTTTGTTATTTTGTTGTTATTCAAAGATAGTGTAGTGCCAGTTGCGGTTATAATTAAAGTATTACCTGAATACAACTCAACATACGAACCAGTTATTTGTATCGGATAATAACTCGCAGTTGCTATTTTTTGTGCGGCAATCATTCCAATATTTGTCGCCGTATCAAAAGCAACACCGACACCATCAAAAGCGGTTGGAGCAGTAGCACCCCGCACTTCTATTGTGGAAGTAAATTTTTTATTCCCTGCTATGGTTTGGTCTCCTGTTAGTTTAACGACAGAAGTATCAAGAGTAGAAACATCAACACCATCAACAAGATTAACATTTGTTATACTTTGGCTTTTCATATCAATCCCCGCACTAGCATTTATTATGTTGCTGAATGTTTTGGTTCCTGCTATAGTTTGGTCTCCTGTTAGTTTGACGACTGCGGTATCAAGGGCGGATACATCAATACCATCAACCAAATTTACATTTGTTATTGAAAATCCTCCCATATTTAAACTACCAGTCATAGCCGTTGTTCCGTCCTTTGCCAGTTTCGTATCGGTATATGCTTTTGTTGAAGCATCGCCGTCATAGAATGGCGCGGGCAATCCGCTGATTGCTGTTGTGCTGTTAAAATTTAAAACATTATTTGTCAATGTCATTCCGCCCCCTGTTGTTGGAGCAAAAAGTATGGACGAGCCGACAAAAGATAATGGATAGCCCGTTGCTCCACCTGCCTCCGACGAATAGATAGAGCCCATATTATTGTTGTAATTGAAGAATAATTTGCCTGTGTTTAATGGATTTGAGTCTTTTACGGCCACATAAGTAGTAAATGTTTTATTCCCTGTTATAGTCTGGTCTCCTGTTAGTTTAACCGCGGAACTATCAAGGGCAGAAACATCAATACCATCAACCAAATTTACATTTGTTATGCTTTGGCTTTTCATATCAATACCCGCACTAGCATTTATTATACTGCTGAATGTCTTAATTCCTGCTATGGTTTGGTCTCCTGTTAATTTAACCACAGCACTATCAAGAGCCGAAACATCAATACCATCAACATTACCGACATTTACTACATTAAAACCTCCCATATTTAAATTTCCAATCATCATAGTGAGGCCATCCAATCTAAGAAAAGGTGAGTTTGTATTGCGCCATTGTCCTGTGCTATAAATGAGTAGTTGGTTATTTGTGGGTGTGCCTGTTATGACTACATCCGTTAATTTATCTAATTCAAAGTCGCTTATATAACTTGAAGTCAATGTAGCAAATGAAGTATTGCCGAGCCCGTCCGTTTTTAATATTTGATTAGCCGTGCCGTCCGCTAATGGCAAATCGTATTCGTTATTAATTGACACATAACCAGTATCAGATATCAACAAAGAAGAGTTATTATTTTTTGACGATATTGTTATGTCGTCCGTCCTTGCTTGTATTGAATTTGCTTCAATATGGTCGCCATATAATACACCATCAACTTCTAAATCCTCGTCTATTATCACAGAGCCGTAATAGTGATATGCCCACGGATTGCCTAAATGGTTCATATTTTAATTCTATTATTTTATATTCAATCTTATAATATAAGATAGATATATATTTAGTCTCAAAAAAATGAATATATTTGGCCGTTCGCAAGAGCAACAATCTATTGACACAAAAACAATCGCGGTCGTGGCTACCCCGACATTAACAAGAAACATTCAAAATGCGTATGTTGGTCTTGACCTTAGGTCATGGATGACGAGTTCCACATTTACCACTCTCTGCACGGGCGGATATGGTAGCAAAACGATATCAAGTTTAGGATATGGTTATTTCATTAATGTATCATTTCGTGGTTCATTGAATTTACCCGCTCCGACTGGCATTGCCACTTTTCAATTTTGGTTTCATATCACAGATGGCACGAATACATATGATTACTATACCGAAGTGCTAAATTATACAACCGCCATTGATTATAAGTCTTTTGATTGTGTGTGGCTAATCCAAAGATATGGAGTTCAAATGAATTTGACTTGGCAGATGACTTGTCCAAACCCGTCTGACACTACCAACAACCGCACTATACGAATTGTAAATAATACAACCAATGATGCTCTGGTAACGTATGCGGCGGATGCTCCAATAACATTGGAAGTATATTACAAATCAGCATCTGCGGAGCCTGTATCTTTCAAACCTTCGTATTTCAATATTGATGTGATGAGAGACATAGCACTAACTGCCTCTTACACGTGAAACCTGTCATACATATCTTTTAGTGTCGTGAGTTTGCCCTCGTGTTGAGATAAGACATCGCGGAAAAATGTCTTATAATCTAACTTACCATATTTAAGAGTGGGGCGTTGCTCTGGCGGTATGTGTCCGTATCTACTCTCGTGCCATTTCTTCATATCCTCCTGCATTATGGTGCGGTCATCCACTTTCATATACAAGAAGTTAAACGGGTCTTTGGATACTTTCAAATGTGCCGTTATTATTTCATAGCAACTATACCCGCCCTCGGGCGGGTTTCGCTTTGCTTTAATCGGTGTTTTCTTCTCTTCTTTTGCTTCCGTTTCTTTTTTTGCCAATTCTTCCCCCACGTTGGCCTTAATTTCAGTAATGCCTGTTTCTACTAAATCCGCAGTTTTGAATGGAGTGCTTTCCTCCTCTGCCATACTGCTAACTATGTTTTCCAGTGTAGTGGCCGACGGCATTTCTACTTTTAAATTGTCGCCACCGCGGGGTTTGTATTGTTCATAAAATGATACAATGTCGGGTTTCGTCCATTTAATGGTCGGTTTCTTAACATTGCTATCAATCTCCCATTTGGCGATCTCGTCAAGGTAGAATTGCTTTGTGCTCATACTATATAAGATTGAAGAAAAAAAATACCAACTGGTATTATTGTTTATTCATCGTCGTCGTCCTGTGTGCTAAATCGCCATTCTTGGTCTCCGTAAATAGTTCACCATGTGTTCTGGCATTCTTCCAGAGAGGGTAATTGTATAAATCTTGGTCTTCTTCCACCTATGGTTTTCTTTGTTTCCCTTGCATCGGGGATCAGTTTTTTCATTTGCATCCAGAAACTTGTCTGCGAAGTATGAGGGTCATTAATATTTGATTTGTATATGTCATACATTACTTCTTTTGAACTTCATCTCCAAATTGTATTTCTGGCATTCCGCTTGAAATATGGCCATCGTTTAAACAATCTAACCACCACTTCCGCATTTTAGATAATGTTTTTACTTTTTGTTGTCGTAGTCCGCCTGTTAATATCGTCTCACGATCGTTAAAAGTGCTAAGGTCTCGTTCGGCAAGAAACTTCGCCAGTCGCTGTCGGTCAATTGCACGGATATCCGCAATCACTTTTCTTTTTTCGTTTTCTTTCATTAGTGCCAATTCGTCCGATACTTCCAATACCAGCCATCGTTGCTCCGTCGTTCCTGCGGGGACAACCCATTCTTCGTTAGAAGCAAGCACCAAGAAGAAGATATTTTCTAATGTGAGATTTGGTAAATATTTTTGTTTGAGAGTGAGTGTATTTTCGGATACCATTTTCTTAATAGTGCCCGCTCGTTCTTTATCACCACCCCACACCATTTCGTCCATATATACGACTATAGCCCGTGCTAGTTGTGCATTGAAGTCTCCCAATACTTCTTTCACATCGGAGGGCTGAAAGTAATATTCGCCACCAATAATATCTTTGAATATTTCAAGGATAATTCCCTTACCTGCTCGTTCTGTGCTGGTTAGCACCAAAGATGAATGTAATTTCTCCCACGGCTTTTGGTAAATGTGTGCAAACATATCTAAAACCTTTTTATAGACATTTTGGTCTCCACCTCACCATCTGTTTAAAATATGTTGAAAGAATGGCTCGTTTTTCTCTTCTTCTGGAGTAAATGATTTTACATCGTGCAATGTGTCGGCGGGGACGGCAAATCCTTTGAATAAGTTATAAAACCCTTTTTTGTTGTCATCAAAGTATGCCTTGGGGTCAAAGATAATATCATTTACCTCTCGTCGTTTCGGGTGAGTATTCCACATTTTGTATAAATCAACAACATTCAATGTGGCGGGGTTTTTGCCTAGTGCTATCCAGTCTTCCTTTGAAAGATTAGTCTTTATTCTTTTGTTTTTGAAGAAGGCCTCCATCGCCGTTTCTGTTTTATAACGAAACACCATTTTATCCCTAGCATCAATGTATTCTTCAATTATGGTCGGCTTTGCCAAGTTAGCAAAGCAATATGATTTGTTCATCCATGCCAAAGCGGTTTCTAGAAAATCTTTGAATTTTTCAATCGTCTTACACTCACTGCCAAGTCGCCGTAAGTCATCAATAGTGTTGATATCGTGAGCAATTGCGGGAGTAAATTCATGAATTCGCACACCTTTACCTTCACAACCCGTATCATGGCAGTAGAAATAAAGCCCGTCTCGTTTCCACACAACATAGCAGTTGTCGCTTTGGTTCTCCTCGCCATTTATGATACATTTTCTCACTCCTTTCGTTTTTAAAATAAACATTCGTTGCTTTTGCTCTTTTATCTCCACATTAGCCACTTTGCTGAGTATGATTTGTTCAACTTCGGCAATAGTTATGTGCTGGTATCGTCGCAGAGAAGTGTATTCGGGCAGTTTAACACTATAATATGAGGTTTCGTCGGGTCGCATGATTAAGTAATCATCAATATCCACATCTTGCAATAGTTTCAATGTATTGGTTTTTGGTGTATAAGAGTATGGAAGCAACACACGACTGCTCCCGTCTTTGTGAGAGTAAATAGTGCGAAATGCTCGGTTCTTGTTATACACGGAGATATCCAGAATGGTTCGCAGTTCAATTTTTTTATCCTGCCGTTCAAAGGTAAAGCAGAGGTCAGTGTAATTTTTTTCAATAATGGTTTCAACGAATTTCCAAAATTCTTTTTGTGTGTCGCAGTTGGCAAATACGAAGCCGTTGTCATATGAAAAGTGGCACGACATCTTATCACCCTTGCAAGCATCCAAGTATTTGGCCTTTTTCGGGTTGTATTTCATACCAAGTAGTTGAAATACATTTTCCATTAAATCGTTCCATCGTTCATACATCTTCTCTCGCGAGATACTCAAGTTATCGCCGTCCAAATCGGCAAACATTCGCTGTGGCTTACCATCCATCAACACTTCGTAAAATTGTTTTTGTTCTTCGGGGGTTTTTTCAATCAATTCAATAAAGTCTTCTTGGTTTGGTAAAGTAGTAAATTGTTTGTTGCCCCATTTGATAAGGATTTCGGCCGTTTTGCCCTCCAGTGCTTCTTCCTGTTTCCAGTGCCAGTTGCCATTGTCCAACATAGGGGCGGTCATTGTATATCAGTGGTCAGATTTTTTTATAGAAAAATAATTAAATTGTTCTATATATCTATACCCATATGTTATCTTATCCTTAGAAGAAATTAAAATATTCTATATATACTTACCGCAACCAAAAGGGAGTGTTGTTTCGTATTTTATTGTAGCAGTCGCATGGTTCATATCCTCTGTAAGCATTACAAAAGGAGCATTGGTAAAAGGCCTTTCGCATACATGTCGTGCGGTAGTATTTGTCCTTGTTCGGGTATCGTGCTATTATATTTTTTGAAATCGCCCTTTTACTTTCGCAGTGGCTACAAAATTTAACATTGGGGTCGTTAAGTCTAACTAGCAACGACAACTCTTCATTCATTTTACGATTATTAAACCTCTTGACACAATGTGATCCAATAATCATCTCAGCACCACTTGTTCTGTGCTTGATTATGAAGTTCTTTCTAATTATGTGCCCACAGCAACAATAACTTTCCGTGCCACCTTCTAGCATATGTGCCACCTGCCAGTCTTTAGTTTCCCATCGGCCGTCGGGGGCAACAAAACGGACAGCATTGATTAAATTTAAAAAATAATTTCCCTCCGTGTAATCAATGTGTAATTGCAAATCTTCGTGTGCCCAGTATGGACGTGTCATCAGCAGTCTAGTGTCCATAGTATATCTACCATGATATACTTATATATAAAATAATTTATATATTTACCGCCAGACTATCCCGCAATCGCCTCAAACTTATCAATTCTTCCTTTTGTTTTTCGTATCGCTCCTTCCGCTGTGCCTTAATTTTTTCCTTATTTTTGTGGTAGTAAGCCTTGGCATTTGCTCGGTTCTTATCGGGGTGTGCCTTCAAGTAAGCACTCGCCCTTTCCCTCCTTATTAATACCCGTTCGTCGGGCGTGTTATATTTCTTTTGTCTCGGCATGTTATATATATAATTATATTGTTTTAATTATTTAAATCAAAATTGTTTAATCATTAGATTTCCACTGGATTTCCATCACCACACGTTGGCTAAAGGTTGGACGACTGCGAGAGAGAGCAGAGGGAGATTTATTAAAATTCATCTTCCTGCCCCCTGTCCGACCTTTGGCCTCGGGAGCCGGAAACCCTTTTATATAGGGCTATACTATTTTAGTATAGACTATATTTTTTTTTATTTTTCTTATATAAGGTTGGACACCCTGTCCAAAGTAAAAAAGTATTAATAATAAGTATAATAACATATAAAATCCTTTAAAAAACATAATAAAAAGTGTCCAACCTTCAAAAACTGAGGTCGGACACGGCCAACGTAGGGGTTGGACACTATGTAGGAAGCGGTATTTAATAAAAACTCTCTCTCCCGTGCTTATACATTAAGTGGTATATAGTATATTTATGTTAAACATAAGCGGTATATAGTATATACAATGGATACCGACATTAAGGAAGAATTGAAATTCTTAATGAATGCACCCGATACAAAACAGCAACGATACAGAAAAAGGTATAAGGAGAAACATCCAGAGAAAATAAAAGAAAAACAAAAGAGGTATGTGGAGAAGAATAGAGATAAAATAAATGAACGACGAAGGGAATATTACAAGAGAAATAAAGACAAAATACAGCAACAACAAAAGAAATATTTAGACAGCAATAGAGCAATAATAAATGAATACAGAAGGGAATACTACAAAAAGAAACATGATGTGAGCACTAATCCTGACATTGAATACTTAAAGACACTTGATTTCTAACTTAATAACCCCCCAACCCCCCGTTTCAACTTCGTTGAAACCGCCCCCCCTTCCCCCCTATGACCATTTATGTATATACGGCTGTCTATCCGCAAAGTATAAAACAAGCCGTTAAAATGTGTAAAACCAACACTGGACATATAGAAAAAAGTGTCCAACCCTTGTAAAAACCAACGAAGGTTTTCCAAAAATCAACCAACTAAGCACATTTAGAAAGGATTAAGACATATTAAGCACATAGTCCATATAAACTTTGTTTATATATATTTTTATGTAGTAAAAATATGGACTATGTGCTTAATATGTCTTAATCCTTTCTAAATGTGCTTAGTTGGTTGATTTTTGGAAAACCTTCGTTGGTTTTTACAAGGGTTGGACACTTTTTTCTATATGTCCAGTGTTGGTTTTACACATTTTAACGGCTTGTTTTATACTTTGCGGATAGACAGCCGTATATACATAAATGGTCATATATATATATATATATATATATATCATTTATGTAGGATAGACAAGTCTATCTCGTATATCATAAAACAAGCCTTAGAAACATAAAAAACAACATAGGACACATCAAAAACAGACATTCAAATATATCAAAAACATACAAAGATATAAAACAAAATATGAAAAAATAAATATTAAGCACTTTTTCATCAAAATGACGACAAAAACATATTTTATTATAATAAAATATATATAAATTTCATTTATATGGTTTTTGTCGTCATTTTGACGAAAAATGACTTAATATTTATTTTTTCATATTTTGTTTTATATCTTTGTATGTTTTTGATATATTTGAATGTCTGTTTTTAATGTGTCCTATGTTGTTTTTTATGTTTCTAAGGCTTGTTTTATGATATACGAGATAGACTTGTCTATCCTACATAAATGATCAGAACACAAGACCCCACAAAAAGGGGAAAGTATCATTAAATATTTATTTTTTTACGTTAAGAAAAATATAAACAAGTCTATTATATAACATACGACCCAGCGGATAACGGGGGGCAGACACGAGCGGAGCGAGTGGCGGGGGGTAATAACCGAAGCAAACCAAAGCAATCACAGGGCAGAATGTGGAATGAGAATGACAAAAAATTGATCAAACAATTGAACATAGCAGACACAGAGCAAAAAATATATAATGTGGTGTCAGAATTTTTCACGAGTGATGCGAAGCAGTCAAAGGTCTTTCATAACGCTATTTTGTTATTATTTAGTTAAACAACAACAGACGACGAAACATTGAAGGCTATGAAAATTATTTATCCTAAATACGCTATTATTTACCAGAACACGACTTCAAGGAGGCAAAGACTGAGCGAGGTAAGAACAAAATCAATAAAACAGAATCAAAGCAAGAATGTTTATGAAATGAGTAAATTAGATAAATATTTCAATATCAATGAAGACGAACAAATTAAAATAGTTGAGGGATATAAAAGGATGTCAAAGTAAAAAACGAGCAAAAAATACAGATTGATGTGCAGGAGGTGATGGCGAAAATGAATGAAATGATTTTAAGCAATGACCCGTATTTAAAACTGCTTGCTTTAATGATAGCAACGGGAGCCCGTCCAGTTGAGATATTTACGAAAAATACATATGAATTAATACCAGATAAGCAGAGTTGGCTAAGAATAAATAACTTAGTAAAGAAAAGAGAGGGACAAAAGAAGAATTGGACTGAGAGACTTGTTATTCTATTTACTCCCGAATTTACAATAGAAAAAATTGAAGCAATAAGAAACCACATTACGAAAAAGGGGGCGGTTATAATCAACGACGACAGGCAATTAGCGAAAGACAAAAACAACGAACTAAACAAACGAATAATAAAAGTAGTTTTTCCATGGCTAGCAGATTACACACAGAGAAGTAGCATGTTGCGTAAATTATACGCGAGCCTTTCATATACGAATTTTGCAGACCCAAAAACAACGAATTTCAATACGTGGGTAAGCAATGTATTGGGACACTGCGACCTTTTAACGAGTTTTTCGTATTCATGGGAATGATTACGGGGGCAAGATAACGAATACTGCACTGCGGAAAATGAGCGGACTTGGGGCAAAAATAGTAAATGAGTTTATCAAAGCAAAAAAGGAAGGAAAGACGGAGACAACAGAGGCAAAGCAGACAGAGACAGAGGCAACAGAGACAAAGCAGACAGAGAATGCAAAAGAGCCCGCGTGGTTTAAGTTGATAGACGAAAAATGCAAAAAAACAACTAATACGAAAAAGTGCGAGGCTTAAAAAGAAAGTAAAAAAATGAATAAAATCTCTTTGAAAATGAGGCGGGGTTCCCCCCTTTTTGGTTTTTTCTGTTTTGTTTCTAAATTAATAACATTCTATAATAACAAGTGTGCTTAAAGCACAGATTACACTGCAGACGTGGCGGATACTTCCATTGGAGCAGACACTGCGGGCGGTTTAATCTTTGAGACTACACGGGCGAGAGCGTCGTCAAAATCTACTTCAGTATTAATTAAATTAGTAACATTATTGTATTGAGGCTGTTTGAAACCTTCAATTTTTCTGTGGCCTTTTTGCTCAATCCATTTTTTAAAGAGTTTCAATTGAGAGGTGATATGTTCTTGTCGCAGGGTTAAAGCCTTAGAAATATTAATGTCTTCATTAATTTCGGTAGCATCTTTAAGAGCCTTTTTAAACGCTGTTAGTTCTTGCTCTCTTTTGGTTTTTTGTTTTTCCAAAGAGGCTATTTTATGATTGAAGGCTTTAATATCTCCTTCTGCTTTATCAATCCCAGCTTTTATTTCGTCAGTGTCCGTCATTCGCTTACGTCGCTTAATCCGCCGTTCTACGTCGCTTTTGGCTGCTGTTTCTTAACCACACGGGCGGACAGTCTCGAAACTCCATCTGCTTACTGGGTCCTCTGTAATGGAGATGGGAGCTCGTTCTGCAAGGGGCGCTTATGGAAGGAGCCCTGGCCCCGCCTGGTACTAGGGAGCTTTGGTATCGCCTGTATCAGTCCCTTCCGTGCAAACATCACGGCTTAGCTGGGCATCGGGTTAATACTTTACCCACAGACTTCCTGGTTGACGAAATCAGAAGCTCCTTTTTTCTGACATTAGTCGATATTTCATCTATCTATCTATCTATCTATCTATCTATCTATCTATCTATCTATCTATCTATCTATCTATCTATCTATCTATCTATCTACCTACCTACCTAACTATCTACCTATCTATCCTATCTACCTATCTATCCTATCTACCTATCTATCTATCTATCTATCTATCTATCTATCTATCTATCTATCTATCTATCTGGTGCCCTTTCTCGCTTGTTGAGCCCGGAATAAAACCCACAGTGCTCTGTCGGTTTATACTAGACTGTCGACAGTCTCGAAACTCCATCTGCTTACTGGGTCCTCTGTAATGGAGGTGGGAGCTCGTTCTGCAGGGGGCGCTTATGGAACGAGCCCTGGCCCCGCCTGGTACTAGGGAGATTTGGTATTGCCTGTATCAGTCCCTTCCGTGCAAACATCACGGCTTAGCTGGGCATCGGGTTAATACTTTACCCACAGACTTCCTGGTTGACGAAATCCGAAGCTCCTTTTTTCTGACATTAGTCGATATTTCATCTATCTATCTATCTATCTATCTATCTATCTATCTATCTATCTATCTATCTATCTATCTATCTATCTATCTATATATCTATATATCTATCTATCTATCTATCTATCTATCTTAGATAGATAGATAGATAGATAGATAGATAGATAGATAGATAGATAGATAGATAGATAGATAGACAGGCGCGTAGCGCGTATGCGGTACGTACGTACGTACGTACGTACATACATACATACATACATGCATACATACATTCATACAGACATACATACATGCAGACATACATACATACAGACATACATACATACATACATACATACATTCATACATACATACATGCATACATGCATACATGCATGCATGCGTGCATACATACATACATACATACATACATACATACGTACGTACATACATACATTCATTCATACATACATACATACATACATACATACATACATGCGTACATAGATACCTACCTGCCTAGGGCTTGTTGGCGCTGTTGGGCAACGCGCGCGTGCTGCGGAAGACCATCGCCCGCTTCACCAGCAAGCAGCAGACGGAATGGGTAGGTATATATATATAAATATAAATATATATATATATATGTAAGCTTATATGTAGGTGTGTATGTATGTATGTATGCATGTATGTATGTATGTATGTATGTATGTATGTACGTACGGTAGGTAGGTACGTACGGTAGGTAGGTAGGTAGGTAGGTAGGTAGGTACGTACGTACGTACGTACGTATGTACGTATGTATGTATGTATGTATGTATGTATGTATGTGTATGTATGTATGTATGTATGTACATACATACATACATACATACATACATACATACATAGCTACTACATACATACATACAATCAAATGCATACACTTACATAAATACGTACATATAGTTCATATATGCACACCCATCCTCTCTGCTGCTGGCTGGTGAAGCCCGCAATGGTGTTCCGCAGCATACATACATACATACAGACAGACAGACAGACAAACATATATACATGCATAGATACCTACCCATTGTGTCTGCCTGGTGGCTGGTAAAGCTCGCGATGGTGTTGCGCAGCATACATACGTGCATACCTACATACATACATACATACATACGTACATACATACATACATACATACCCATTCTGTGGGCTGCTTCTGGCTGGTGAAGTGCGCGATGGTGTTCCGCATACATACATACATACATACATACATACATACATAGCATGCATGCATGTATTTGCGTATGTATGTTTCTACGTTATGTAGGTGCTGCTGTGTTCGCTGAACGCCAAGGCAGCCGGTATGTATGCATGTATGTATGTATGTATGTATGTATGTATGTATGTATATATGTGTATATGTATGTATGTGTATGTATATGTGTACATGTGTATGTATGTATGTATGTATGTAGGCACCAACCTGCATGCGGCGTCGCACGTGCTGTTTGTGCACCCGTTCTACTCCTCATCTAGCCAGCGCGCATCTATGTGGGAGGCACAAGTATGCGAAGCATGTATAGTGATAACCTATGCATTTGTAAGCAACCTAGTACACCCATATCTATCTATCTATCTATCTATCTATCTATCTATCTATCTATCTATCTATCTATCTATCTATCTAGCTGTCACCCATGAAGTAGATGTAAGGAGCAACCTACTGTACACAAAGACACACACATGCATGTAGCACGTGCTGTTACACAAAGACACACACATGCATGTAGCACGTGCTGTTTGTGCACCCTTTCTACTCCAGCAACCAGCGAGCCGGCGCTCGTATGTATAGCATGTATATATTCAATCATCGCGCGCCCGTTCTACTCCAGCAACCAGCGCGCAAGCGTGTGGGAGGCACAAGTATGTCTAGTATGTGTAGAAAGCAGAGTGTATACATATAAAATGTATGGTATGTATGCATGCATGCATACATACATGCATGCATGTATGTATGTATGTATGTATGTATGTATGTATATACGTATGTATGTATGTATGTTGTATGTATGTATAGGCCATGGGGCGCGTGTGGCGGCGTGGTCAGGCTCGGTATGTATATATGTATGTATGTATGCATGTATGTATGTATGTATGTAATGTAATATAATGCAATGCAATGCAATGCAATGCAATGCAATGCAATGCATTGCACTGCAATTCAATGCAATTCAATGCAATGCATTGTTGCAATGCAATGCAATGCAATGCAATGCAATGCAATGCACAATACGATGCGATGCGGTGCAATCCAATCTACCCAATCTAATCCAATCCAATCCAATGCAATGCAATGCAATGTAATGTAATGTAATAATGTAATGTAATGTAATGTAATGTAATGTAATGTAATGTATGGATGTATATATGCATGCATGTACCTACAGGCCGGTGCATGTGCACCGTTTCGTGGCGCAGCACACCATTGAGCAGGACCTGCTGGTGGGCCGGCGAGTCGGCTGCGACCGGACCGACCGGAAAGGCGGTTACTAGATTAGATTCTATATTAGGCTATTACATTAATTATTTCATCTGTGAAATAAGGAATAGTTTGTTCTCATGTTCTACAGTTCCTGCTGTGGGCTGGGATTGGCGGCGTTGGTTTGAACTCGAACCGCGAGCCTCGCTCCGTGCCTCTTCTTCTTCTTCTTCTTCTTCTTCTTCTTCTTCTTCTTCTTCTTCTTCTCCTCCTCCTCCTCCTCCTCCTCCTCCTCCTTTTGCTCCTCCTTCTGCTCCTCCTCCTCCTCCTTCTTCTTCTTCTTCTTCTTCTTCTTCTTCTTCTTCTTCTTCTTCTTCTTCTTCTTCTTCTTCTTCTTCGCCGTCTCACACCTTGCTTTTCGCCACAGCATGTTTGCAGCCGCCCTCCACTGCGTTCGCGCGCGAACTTCAGGCGCGCAGCGCGCTCGTCAGCAGTTTGCCACGCGCACCACCACCACCACCACCATCATCATCATCATCATCGTCATCATCATCATCATCATCATCATCATCTTGGCCAGTTTGCCAGCAGCGCCTTTTCCTGGACACCGACATCGTCTTGCTCCTCCTCGTCCGCCTCGCCATCGCCATCCTCGTCCTCATCCTCCTTCTCCTCTTCTTCCTCATCACAACCATCAACTCCACCCAGACCATTCTTTTCCTCCCCATCCGCCTCCTCATCCTCCCCACCACCACCATTGCCAGTCCGGCCGCGATCAGCAGCAGCAGCAGCATTTTCTTCTTCCTCAGCCAACACGCGCAAGGATATCATAGTCATCGATTGATTACTCAGTACCGAGAAGCTAGGCTAAGCGCGCCAAGCCTGGTCCCCGAATTGCATCAACTTTGGTGTGCATGTGCGAGGTTAAGGGACAATAGGAAACTAATCTTCTTCTCGTGGTAGGCCCTTCTAGACCATGTGGATCAGCCTTGCATGTACTATAACTGATATAGCAGGGTAGCCAAGCATGACAATAGAGAGGCTTCTCAGAGAGCGTAAGGGTAAGCGTATATGTTTTGAGTTTGTGTTTTCTAATGTTTAACAAATAGTTGTAGTAGTAACATATGTTAGGACCTGCAATAACTTACTTAATTTACTTGGTTCCATGGGAAGTGTTAGAAGTTCACTAGTAATCCTGATTAATAGTTAATGGGCCGGCCGCATCGGAGTCGGTAGAGCCATTCAGCCATAGTGATTTTTTTTGGGGGGGGGGGGTGCAATGGACAACTGCCTTCGCAATGCTACTCGTCGAGTACCGGCAACCGGGGCGTCCCCCTCTTACCGGTCGTAGACTTCACACACGAAGAATTTACTAACAATGCGAACAATTCCCGCCAGTTGAACTACCGAAGTCAAAAAGATGTGCCGTCCTAAAATTGACTCACGAAACGTACTGATATGGGTAAAAAGGATAATCGTAAAAAGCTGGTGCAACCAGTACCAGAACAAGTACTAAAAAGGACTGCATTAATAACTCATAATATTAACGGTAACGACTACTACTAACGGATCATTAAAGTAATAGTGGACATATTTAATAATAACTGAGGAGAAAGTATCTAATTAATGTCCAATGCTCCCCCTTAATTCAGAGACCGCATGCTCCCTTACGAATCAGTCTCCCACAGCGATCAATAGTGACAACTTGACACTGAGTAGCCGCTGCAAATAAACGAAATGAGCAAGCCTCTGAGCTATCCTACGTCTCCTGTGGAGCCTGAGTTCGGGCGGCAATATAGCTACACTCAGGCTGTAACTATTACTATTCGAGTCCCTTGCTATATCGGAATGAATACCGTACCGCCGGACCGTTCACCGAATTATCAATATTTTGTTAAACTGGTGACATATTTCAAGTTTATACTTCAAGTTTAACTTCTATTTTTAGTTCCGTTACTTCATTTCAAGTTTCAGTTTATTTCAAATATCAACTTCATAACTGTTGCGTTTTCAACTGCTGTTAACAGGTCAATTTATTTCCCTTTACCTGTCTGAGCTTTTTAGAAAATTTTAACTACTGATTGCCTTTTTTCCCCATATCTACACTTTATTTTCCTAGATCGCTTTTTCCGGTCCCCAGTCATATGAAATAATAGTGATAGGTCAAATAGGCATCTACGTCAGGTAAAGTGGCAGTCTTTCGTCTTTTTATTTTATTTTTTCCCAGACTGACTTGACTCTTGAATAACTCCAACTGCTACACAACTCGTGTTCCATTTGAAATAATCTCCTTAGTTCTCAGAATTTGCATCGTTTCGCAAGGGACAAGTAGTCTGTCAAGTAAGCATACTGAATAAACTGGCATTGTCGGACCGTCCCAGTCTCTTTTGGTATCTTTCCTGATCTCGGAAGTATTTTGAGATCAATTGACAGCCGTGTGTGTATTCAATTGATTGCCGGTTGGTAATTTCCTCGCAGGAGGCTAGTCAAGACTTACAATTCGAATTTCCCTATATTTTCGGAAGAGTCACACTCTGTCTGTGCTGACGACAGCTCGAATTGGGGAACTCCTACCTGCTTTTGGAAACACCAACAGCGAGCAAGCTCAAGGTCACTCATCACACTCACACCGAACAGCTAGTTCACCTGTCTTCAAGTGTCTGTGCATGGTGACCGTTGTGCATGCTCACCATACGCAGAGAGGCGACTTTGTACTATGTAGGAGTCAAGTTCTGTTCAAGTCTGTTCAAGTCCATTGCATACATAGGGAAGTCCCTCAGCCAAGACCATCGCGTAGCAATCTTCCCACAAGGTCTCTTTTGCAAATTCAAGAACTTTTTGCTACAAGGTGGGTCTTTTACGTTCAGGTGTGAGGAAATGAGTCTTCCAGCCTCGTTTCCGCGCCACAATTACGACCTGGTCTCCAAGGAAGTCTACTACCGTGACAAGTGTCTCAACATTTTTCGAACTCTGCATACCGCTCTCAAGGTCCCATTCATGGATACGTACCGGAAGGCCCTCAAAGACGGCTCGGCCAAGAAGCTTTCTCCCCAGCCGGATGGAATCAGCCGCGCCCACTTCATCAAGGTAGTCCGACTCTAGAGAAAGACCTTTGCCTCCTCCTAGCGAAAGCAGTTAACTTTAAAGGATGGCCTTCTCAATCTTGAGGAGGAGCCTTTTATTCCTATGCAGCCCCTTGAACAGATGGTAGATTATTTTCTGAACCTTTCTGTTTTCCATAAGTGGACCTCTTTTAGAGGTGAGAGAGACTTAGCCATTGCTCGTTACAATGACCTAGCGAAAAAGGTTGGCTGGGCTCAAACCCCGGATTACGTCCCCCATATCTTTACGCTACGTGACGGGCCCAGTACTCACGGGCACGGCGGCTCCTACTATTTGGCCATCTCGCCCTCCACCGGCAGCCACGATGACGGTCACGGCCATGACAACGGCGATGCCTGCGGTCACGACAACAACTGGACTCCCAGCAACCTCTTGGTTGGGGTTTTACTCTCTTCCCCTAGACCTATCGCCTCCTCAAAGTTCGTAGTAGAAGTTTTGGGTTCAGGCATCTGCCACACACGTGTAGGCCCTTAGTCTTATCTTCAAGGTATTCTCTCACCACGTCCCGGTCTAAGTCAGCCCAGTCATTCAACTCGGCCACCTCCTCCCAAGCTACTATAAAGTCGGGCACTGTTTTACCCCGTCGTTGGATCCCTGCAACGTTCTCACGGTGTACATACTGCTTATGGGCTGCTTTTCCTTGTAGTACTTCCTTAGGTGCTGTTGGGTGACAGCTTTGTACCACCTGTCTGTGTACCAAAACCCATGCTTCCTTTCCAGTGAATGTGATCTTATTGTCTGTCTTGCTAGTAGCCATTTCTAACTACCGCCGGTCTGGCCCAGACACACCCATCTCACTTACTCACTCTCACAGCACACAGCTATGCTCTCTACGCAGTTGTAAAATAGAGATAGAGTCACACCTTGCTCACTCTATTCTGATGGCACAGACACAGGCAAGCAACCACACACACGCCCAGTGGCACACAGAGAGGACACGACAAGGGACACCAACAAGCTCACGCACACTCTACACAGTAGAGTATTTTAAGCTGCCACACCTCCCTTTATACTCTCTCTTTCCACCTACGTGTGTTCTCACTGACTATTTCACTCAGGCTCCACCAAGACCACCACAGCTACCACTTACAATAGCTTATAGTCCACAAAGAGTCCTATTTGCAAAGTCAGTTTGTCAACCCACAGGGGTTTGTAGTTGTTTTTGCACAACCACCTAAACAGTCACCTTACGCTCCTAACCAAGTGCCCTACGCACGGCTTTTCAGAGCACACAGTCTTACCACACCTCCCTCCCACTCATGTTGTAACTATAGTCTCATGAGGGTGATACTAGGAGGCCCCTGGTATATCAGGGTGAGAGTCAGCGAGAGGCTATTTCACCCACCTAGGGACTGCGGTCCAAACCACAGAATGGATAAGACAGCAAAGCACAGATAAACACCACAGCCTGACAGAGAGCAGACTAGCTATTCCCTCTCTGCCTACACCAGCACTAAAAAGGCGACCCTATAGCTACTTTGCTAGTCTGTGCAATGCAACTGTTGTATCCGTGTCACACGGTCCTTCTTCACAAGGAAAACCACGTTCAACACAACCACGGTACGAGGAACAAAACAGTCACCTTTCAGATTGCACCACACTCAGCCGCCACACTTCCCGCAACCTTCACTAACGGTAATGAGCAACTGCTGTACATGTTCGTCTGGTCCTCCTTAAGTTGTCCCTCACCTTGCCCTCCCGCTGCACACACTGCAGACCGGCTCGGAGCAGAGCGTGGGAAGTGTCTACTGTGACAGTGATCAGCTGTAGCCACGGCAACTCAGCAAAATGATGATGCGATTTTGCTGAGTTGCCGTGGCTACAGCTGCACTTTCCTGAAAGGGGTCGTTTAGGGTGGATCCCACACCCCGGGCCTTGAGCGAAGGTCCTTGTCTGCGATCCGTTGCACAGGAAACACACCCGGCCACTGTCACGGTCAACTTCAATGCTCCGAGCACAACCGGGCCAATGGACTCGTGACAACGGCCTTCGCAACTTATGATGCTACTCGTCGAGTACAGACAACAGGGGCGCCGTCCCCTTCTTACCGGTCGTAGACTTCACACACGAAGACTCAATGCTTACTCAGTAACAATGCGAACGGTGGTAATTCCCGCCAGTTGAACTACTAACCTGCTACCGAAGTCAAAAAGACTCTCATATATACTACGGCGGCGTCCCGCCTAAAATTGACCCACGGTCGGAAACGTACCTTACAGCGTACTAACTGATCAGTATTGGTAAACTGAAAGGTAATGGTATCATCATAACTTCAAAAAGGTGGTCCCACCACTGAGCCTAGTACCAGAACAAGTACTAAAAAGGACAGTGCCGCATTCAAGTAATAACTAGCAATATTAACGGTACTGAACGACTACTACTGACTAACGGATCCGACATTAAAGTAATAGTGGACATAACTAATGAGAAAGCCTGGTTCTAAATTGAATGCCTAATGATGATTGGGGGGGGGGTATTATTAAGATGACATATTAATTATAATTACTCGTAATAAAGTTTCCCGCTTTGTGATCATATGATCTCTTTGGAACCCGACTCTTCCATTCTATCTCTTCTGCTTCCCACTCAGGCTCTACAAGTATTTTATTAAAACAGTGTTTTCGTAAAAAAAAGATCATCGGAATCTGTTCAATACCTGCGTGATGGTCAGTGACACGGTCAGACACAGGCGAATGACTAATCATTTGTATTGTTAATACTCAGTAGTAGTATTGTAACTTTGCCAAGGAATGTTTATATATATATATATATTATTATTATTATTATTATTGTTATTTAGGGAGTACATAGGCCATCGGTCCTTTCCATGGGCTGATTGGTATAAAGCTCCTAGAGTAATGTTCTATGCCGTCACTTCCTTTATTCCACCGATTGGTGTGGAGACTTTCCTTATGGAATGGAGGACTGGATGCACATGGCCTTTTGGCTCAGCAATTGGCAGGAGATACACTATTATTATTATTATTATTATTATTATGGACACCGTGATAGCCCAGTGGTCAAGTTCTACCATCTGGGCCCTGTCGCCAGTTCGATTCCCGTCGGTGCCACCAGTATTTTCATTGAACATACCGATCCGTCTGGACCAATATTTTCATTGAACATACCGGCCCGTCTGGAAGTGTAGGAACTGCCCTTGCGGGGGTGTCATTAGAGCGTATCGTCAATTCTTCGTACTCCCCTCACGGGTGAGACGATGGAGGCGCATGTGCAGAAATGCATCAGCCATTGACAGAGAAGCACTATTATTATTATTATTATTATTATTATTATTATTATTATTATTATTATTATTATTATTATTATTATTATTATTATTGGACACCGTGATAGCCCAGTGGTCAAGTTCTACCATCTGGGCCCTGTCGCCAGTTCGATTCCCGTCGGTGCCACCAGTATTTTCATTGAACATACCGATCCGTCTGGACCAGTATTTTCATTGAACATACCGGCCCGTCTGGAAGTGTTGGAACTGCCCTTGCGGGGGTGTCATTAGAGCTTATCGTCAATTCTTCGTACTCCCCTCACGGGTGAGACGATGGAGGCGCATGTGCAGAAATGCATCAGCCATTGACAGAGAAGCACTATTATTATTATTATTATTATTATTATTATTATTATTATTATTATTATTATTATTATTATTATGGACACCGTGATAGCCCAGTGGTCAAGTTCTACCATCTGGGCCCTGTCGCCAGTTCGATTCCAGTCGGTGCCACCAGTATTTTCATTGAACATACCGGTCCGTCTCTGGACCAGTACTTTCATTGAACATACCGGTCCGTCTGGAAGTGTTGGAACTGCCCTTGCGGGGGTGTCATTAGAGCCTATCGTCAATTCTTCGTACTCCCCTCATGGGTGAGACGATGGAGGCGCATGTGCAGATTTGCATCAGCCATTGACAGAGAAGCACTATTATTATTATTATTATTATTATTATTATTATTATTATTATTATTATTATTATTATTATTATTATTATTATTATTATTATTATTATTATTATTATTATTATTATTATTATTATTATTATTATTATTATTATTATTATTATTATTATTATTATTATTGTGGCACCGCGATAGCCCAGTGGTTAAGGTCTCCCATCTGGGACCTGTCGCCAGTTCGATTCCCGTCGGTGCCAGTATTTTCAAAGGATAATTTCTTGAAAGTATTGGTCTGTCTGGAAGGCTTGGAGCTGCCTTGCGGGGGTGTCAGTAGAGCCTATCGTCAAATCTTCGTACTCCCCTCGCGGGTGAGACGATGGAGGCACATGTGCAGAAATGCATTTTCCATTGACTGAGAAGCACTATTATTAATATTATTATTATTATTATTATTATTATTATTATTGTGGACACCGTGATAGCCCAGTGGTCAAGTTCTACCATCTGGGCCCTGTCGCCAGTTCGATTCCCGTCGGTGCCACCAGTATTTTCATTGAACATACCGGTCCGTCTGGACCAGTATTTTCATTGAACATACCTGTCCGTCTGGAAGTGTTGGAACTGCCTTTGCGGGGGTGTCATTAGAGCTTATCGTCAATTCTTCGTACTCCCCTCACGGGTGAGACGATGGAGGCGCATGTGCAGAAATGCATCAGCCATTGACAGAGAAGCACTATTATTATTATTATTATTATTATTATTATTATTATTGCCCTGTCGCCAGTTCGATTCCCGTCGGTGCCACCAGTATTTTCATTGAACATACCGGTCTATTTCTGGACCAGTATTTTCATTGAACATACCGGCCCGTCTGGAAGTGTTGGAACTGCCCTTGCGGGGGTGTCATTAGAGCTTATCGTCAATTCTTCGTACTCCCCTCACGGGTGAGACGATGGAGGCGCATGTGCAGAAATGCATCAGCCATTGACAGAGAAGCACTATTATTATTATTATTATTATTATTATTATTATTAATGG
>WBZZ01006478.1:15000-20000 GCA_019918135.1 Paulinella micropora | reverse complement strand
GGGTGTGTGAAGGTGTGTGTGATTGCGAGTGTGAGTGCGAGTGTGTGTTCATGCGTGTATATGTGAGTTTGTGCGTGTGTATGGTGTGTGTGCGTCTCGAGTATGTGCGTGTACGGTGCGTGTTGTGTGTGTGTGTGTGTGTGTGTGTGTGGATGGGTGGGTGGGTGGGTGGGTGTCATATTAAATTATATAATATATAATATCAATTTTTACTGATACTAATAAATTACATATAATGTCCATTTAATCTTAAAACTGCTAACAAGAAACTATACATATGGTTTTAAACCAATTTTGATATTGATAGTAATATTGTATATGAATCAGTAAATGTTTATGTTTGTATGTATGTATGTATGTATGTATGTATGTATTTGTTTATTTGTTTATTTATTTAGTTATTTATTTACTTACTTATTTATTTATTTATTTAATTAATTAATTAATTTATTTATTTATTTGTTTGTTTATTATTTACTATTTCTTTATTCATTTATTCATACATTTATTCATTCCATTTATTCGATCATTTATTCATTTATTTATTTACCAATTACGATTTGTTATTAATTATCTATTCTTTATTGCCTATCTATTTATTTATTTATTTTGTATTGTATTGTATTGTATTGTATTGGTATTGTATTGGTATTGTATAGGTATTGGTATTGGTATTGTATAGGTATTGGTATTGGTATTGGTATTGGTATTGGCACTGGTATTGGTATTGGTATTGGTGTTGGTATTGGATGGTATTGAATTGTGTATTGTATTGAACTGCATTGTATTGGATTGTATTGTATTGTACTGTATTGTATTGTATTGTATTGTATTGTATTGTATTGGTCGTGTAAGCTTATTGGTCTTGCATTGGTCTTGCATTGGTCTTGCATTGTCGTGTGTTGTCTTTATATATATATATATTATATATATATATAAATATATATATAATATATATATTATATATATATATATTATGTATATATATATATATATATAATATACATATATACATATATATGTAATATATATTATATATATATAATATATATATATAATATAAACTTATATATAATATAATACTATATATGTAATGTGTGTGTGTGTGTACATATATATACACAAAAACACATAAGGCCTCATGTATACATGTGTGATATGTTTTCAAGCCTACAGTAAAATCGAAGGAAGGTGCAGGGCCGGCAGGTTTACGACCGCAAATCACGCTTAATTCTTCTCTGTGCGTTTCACCGAGATTAGACCTCCTGCCAGAGATTTCGTCTACCTCTCGTCTCTTTCTTTCTGTGGTCCCATATCCTGTTCTTGCCGTTCCTGCAGCTATGGATGGATCACCTTCTTTGCTGTTCTTGGTCTTGGTGTTTCTGGTGACCGAAGTTTCGGCGGCCGGGTCTTGCCAGGTAAAATTTTGTTTTTCCTTCACAACTCTTCATCAAAATGGCAGTCCGTTCTGGATGAGATCTCTGATGAACATGTGAGATCTCATGTGTGTGCGTGTTTTTTTCCCCCTTGTGTTAGTACGAACTGACGAAGGACCTAAACTGCGAGCTTGTGAGGGATCCAAATGGCACGGTCTCATCGCGAAGTTTTTTTCCTTTATTTCCCTCTCAATAATTCTCACAGTTCTTCTCACCTATAACATAATCACACAAAGTAAAAGGCTTACGAAAATATTCAAACGTAAGAATTATTTAGAGGCAAAGGAAGAGATTATTATTTTCAAAAGTGAGGAAGACCAGAAATTCGTGAAATCGTTGTACTACTGTTACTTGCGTTTTTCTAGTACTGTCAGACTTGCAAACTGCTTCCGACCACTTCCATCTGTATCGCTGGTTGCGACCCTGGTCGACATCTTTCATTTCGAGCCTCAACTTACCAAGAATTTGATTTTTCAGGTCAAGCCTGCGATACCATAGGACCTGAAATCGAGGTGCGGACTCCAGTCAAAGCAAATAATTGCAGTAAACCGGAAGAGTGGTGGAAAAAGTGCGAATACGTGTCCACGTATATTTCTTTAGAGTGCGAGACTTGCGCAGACAACCACTATGGACACCTATGTTTGCCCTGTCCGAACTGCGGAGGTTCTGGACGTTGCAACGACGGCATCACTGGAGATGGAGGCTGCAAATGTGATGATAATTTCGTGGGCCCGCTGTGTCAGTACTCCAGAACGAAAAATTGCAACGATCATGGTGATCCTAGCCCCGTCACTGGCGCATGCACCTGCGATGCAGGCTGGTCGCAGGAGTTTGCATGCAGCACATGCTTGCCCAATCACTTCCTACCGGCCTGTATCTACTGCAAAAATGATACCACGTGCAATGGGCATGGTACCTGCATCGAATCTGGCGCCAATGCGGGAGAATGCCTTTGCGATAAAAGGTGATATTCCTTCACCCGTCGTAAATTTCCCACGACTTGAGCATGTACAGAAGTGCCTCAAATGGGCTACACATGCGTTGCAAACCACTGTTTCTATTTCTACAAGCTATGAAATTTGAAATATGTGCCTGCAATGCAAGTGAGGGCCATCTCTTGTTTCAAACGCCAGAATAATCGGCCTCCGTGAAGGAAGTTTGACCAATTTCACTGTGTGATGACCAATTTACTCCTTTCTTGGTGTTGTCAGGTACACTGGAGCAACCTGCGCGTCCTGCGCTCGAGACTACTCCCTCAATTACCCGACTTGCACATACTGTGTTGCATCAGACACGTGCAACGGCCGTGGCACTTGTGACAGTCAATATGGTGTTTGCGTGTGTGGTGGGAATTTCACTGGACCTAGCTGCGCAGGCTGTCTGCCTGGCTACTTCGGGCCCAACTGTGACGTGTGTCCTGGTTTCGATCCTGTCTCCTACAAAGCCTGCCATGGTCGAGGAACTTGTGCCGATGGTGCTGCCGGAGATGGAAAATGCAAATGTCACGGCGACTACCGCGGTGTTGAGTGCAACGACCCCGTCTTAAGAACCTTGGAGCCTGCGAAGGGCGCAGCCGCTGGAGGTTATCCTATAACAATCGATGGTTTGCTGTTTGGAAACAACGGGACAGTGTACATGGGATATAAACAGCTGACGGTTGTCTCGTATTCGGAAATCAGTATAGTTGTCACAGTCGCAGCGGGGCTTGGATCCCCAAAGGTCAAAGTCGTCCGGTCTGACGGCAGTGAGTCCAACTCGCTTGATTTTGAGTTCGATCTGCCCTTCCTGAGCCGCGTCGAAGTCTGCCCTTGCAATGGGCAGCCGATTACGACTGTGATAGATTATGACCCGGTGGTGAGCATCCCAACACAGGGAGCGGAGGTGATGCTGTATGGAATCAACTTGGGAAATGCAGCAGCCGGTTCCGTGGTGCTGTTAGACGGGCTGGCTGTGCAGGTCACCAACTGGTCTGCTACCTTGGTGCGAGCGGTGCTTCCGGCAGGGCTAGGTTTCTACCATACCATCAAGATCCACCCTCAAGGCGCTAACGTAACCAATACACTCCTTATCGCTTATGGCCCCCCACTCATTATCCAAGCAGAAGCGAAGGCTGCTCCCACTCAGGGCGGCACCTCCTTGACACTGACTGGATCCAACTTCGGCAAAGATGCCGTTTTGGAAGTAAGGGTATGCCCCGATTGTGCTCGCCTACACTTTGCGTATGTGAATGCGAATACAGGTTGGTGGGCGCCGTTGCGAGAACATCACTGCACGAAACCACACCACCGTAATTTGCAGTCTGCCTCCGGGTCGCGGCGCCGACAAGCTCGTCGAGTTACGACTGGACGTACTGCGCAACGGTTCCATCAACTGGAGCGCACCTGTGGTGGAGGATTTGCGCCCTGACAGAGAAGGGAATGGCCGTGCAGCTCGGGCTTTTATAAGTTTCAGCTATGATCCATCGCGCATAACCGCACTCTCTGGTTGTCCAGGAGACTCTGGAGGTAATACTACCTCACTTTGCAATCCGTTTGGTGGTAATCCGTTGACGGTGTCCGGTTTCAACTTCGGAGCTTCAGTGGCAGAGGGTACAAGCGAATTGCGAGTGACCGTGGCTGGACTTCCGTGCTTCAACGTTACTATGCTGCAGCCACACCGTCGAATTCAGTGTCTGTTGCCTAGAACGTCTGGTCGTAATGTGGACGTGGTGGTAACATGAAATTGTTTTGCTTGTTATATACGATTTATCACAGAGGTTTGCATGCGTCGTTGGGTAGGTATTCTTGTGGCCCTCTCAGAACGGGCAGCTTGATTCTAAACCGTGGCTGAGTTACGATACGCCGTTCTTGGACTCGAACACGCTCGAACTGGCGGTCCCGGCGGCGTCACCGAACGCGGATGGCCTGGACTCGCCGTCCTTTGGCACCACCAGCATGGGCCTGACCGGCGACAACGGGGTCTACTCCGCAGTGGTGGGCACCTCAGTGCTCGGCGGCGACGAGCTTATCATGCGAGGCTACTTCCTCAGCATTTCCAACCAATCCAGCTCTCGAGTTACTTACGGTCCTTCAGGACAGACAGGTGAGTACTCCTGTGCTGTGACAGAGGCCAACTCCACCTTCTTGCGCTGCCGTACATCCTCTGGTGTCGGGAAAAATCTAGTGTTCCGCCTTAACGTGAGTGGAGTTCTAGGAGAGGTTGGAAGTGATACATTCAGCTATCCCCCCCCAATACTCATACCGCACACTCTACGCACACCTGGCGAGAGCATTCGTCCGCAAGTCATTGCAACAGGACAGTTCATATCGGAGCTGTCCAATCAGGTAGGCCACCTCGCTCAAGTTGTGGTGTTGTGGTGTTAATTCAAAGTGTACATTACAGAGGTTGTGTCAAAACTTGTGAGATATGAGAAACGCGAATCCATGCCGTGGACAAGTAATTGCTGTGTCTCAATGTAAGTTATCGTGAAGAGATAGACGTCGAGATGGGTTGATGCCCAAAGTAAGTTTGATTCTCCTTTTCCACTGAAGGCTGTCAGTTTCCTTGACTGGGGATTGCTTGCAG
>WBZZ01006478.1:0-7500 GCA_019918135.1 Paulinella micropora | reverse complement strand
CTCCCACGTGCGAGGAGTGTGAAAAGGGACAAACCTCTGACCCCACCAACACCGCCTGTACACCGTGCCCACCAAATACATGTGCTCCAGAGAAAGGGTGGCCCGAATGCTTGCTATGTGGTGAAAACTCCGAGAGCAACAAGGAACTTACGGCATGTTTGTGCGCTCCCACCTTTTACGGAGTAAAGGAATTCCCCAATTCCACAACGGAAACAAAGTGCAAGGTAAACACAATATAGTTGAACGTGCTGCGATGTGCTGCTTATGTCTGCAGCCGTGTCCGCCTGGCTTCGATTGCGCCGAAAAGGGCAAGACGAGAGACAAACTGGAACTGATGCCTGGCTGGTGGGCGGAGAAGGACAGCCTCGTAGCTTATCGGTCGACGTCGGCTGCGTTGCGGAGTGCTGACATGTATGTTTCACTGCAGATGCCGCAACCCATTCGATTGCTTGGGCGGGATACCTGGTGAGGCCAGGTACAACTTAAATGGCACCGTACAGAGCAGTCTCGTCATCTGCAAGGACCACCACTCCGGGCCCTTATGCAGGTAGGCTGCAACGATCCACACTTCTATTCGCACCCCCCCCCCCCCCTCCCACCCCACCCCCTCCATCACTTTTTTTCCGTGTGATAGCTTGTGTGAAAAGGGATACACGAAGACGTCGGGTGGTGCCTGTATTATTTGTGGTGCTGACGTGGCAACGCAGAAAAGAAGTACTGTGTTCGCAGGATTCATGCTCTGCCTAGCTCTGGTGATTATGCTCATCTTACGCAATGCTGTCATGCACATCCCCCTCCTTCAGACACACACACACACGCAACCCAGCCCGCCCACTCCCTCCCTCCCTTTCCTTATTTGGCGTCTCACCACAACACGCGGTTCAACTTGTTTTCAGTCAGGCATTCACTATGTGTTGCGATCACTTTTTAAGAATGTGCACCCGACCTAACCCACCTCATCGTGTATACAAAACATTTTGGCTTTTTTTTCATGCCCCTACTGGCACCATGTACGCTCAAGTTCATGGCGAGCGTTGTTTGAGGCTAATTTGCGGCGGCCTAATTTTCTGGTATTTCCTGAAAACTGTCTGAAGTTATTCTCGGATGGGAAGTGACATGTACGCATAATGCTTTCAACTGACCAGCAACGGCCAGAGGCACAGCCACTTGTTGTAGTTTCTAGTGAGCAGATACATCGTTGTTGGGAACGACCAAATTAGGATATTCTTTAGATATGTTCAGAACTCATAACGCCATGCTTTATCGAAAAACCACACTTGTGATTGTTCAGGTGTGTATTTTCTTTTTTATGCTCAAAATGGACACCGAAAAGTATACTTTGCTAAAAAAGGAGCTGGAAGAAAGTTATGATCAGGAAAAAAAGGAGGAAACCATGACGCACGTGATTGTTGGACGACGTGGAGACACTTTTTGGTTTGCCGATGAAACTGATCCAGACAGGCCTCTTAGCATAGGAGACCCGTCTCCGGTGCCCTCTTCGCAAGCGCTCATGGCCGACAATACAGCTTTCAGGTCTGACGCCAGTACGGGTACGGTCGAGTTGGCCGCGGCGGGCAGTTCTAGCGAGGAGGCGGAGGTTGAGCCGTTGCCGGACTTGGGTGCGAGCGAAGACAGTAAAGAAACGTTGCAACCACGGAAAAGCAAGGACCTAGAGGAAATCGCGGCCAAGGTGCATTCGTTGCAGAGCTGGAGAGATCTTCAGCAACACAAGTACTTCAAGGACTCCACACAATCCAAGCTCAAGATCCTTGTCACCTTCTTCCAAATTATGACTTCCTTGGTATTTTTTCTTGACTATCCCTGGCCAACACCTTACAGCGGTGTGATTGCGTGGTTTGGCTTCGTTAATTTCAGTCCCATCGAGTTGACGAGATCTGATTGTTTGGTTGATATGGATTACCTATCGCAATGGATCATGATCGTCGCGTTTCCGATCGTTGTACTTCTGGCACTCGCCGTTTTCTATCTCATTCCCTGGCCGCTCTGCACTGCATGTCTATTCCGTAGAAGTATGCGCACTGCACGAATTGTGACCAGACTTAACCGATATACCTTCATCAAATTAACTCTGTTCTGGTTTTTCTTGATCTATCCGCGCATGGCTGCATCGACTTTCGGTATCTGGCAGTGTGTGGAGGTCAACGGAGTAGAGTATTTGATCCATGACTTTCGGGTTGAGTGCAGAACGGAGCGTTGGTGGCGGTTCGCTACTGTAGATATCGCATTCATAGCTCTCTATCCAGTAGGCATACCACTCATATCCTGGTTCCTTCTCAAGAATATGAACGCAACGAAGACATTTGATAGTTACGACAAGCGTTATACACTTGGGTTTCTGTATGAGGCCTTCGCTCCAGATGTTTGGTGGTTCGAAATTGCGGATATCTTCCACAAACTGATCATGACTTCCTGTCTGGCATTCTTTCCTCGTCAGTACCAAGTGCAAATTGGCATGCTGGTGGTCACTTTGTACGCCATCATCATTATCATCAGAGTTCCGTACTATCGCTGGTCGATCCAGATGCTCCACCTGCTCGCTCAGACCGAGCTGCTCCTCTTCCTCATGTCTGCTTTCACATTCTTACTCAGCGACAGGCCGCTAGACCCGGGTAAGCACCTTTTCATCTCCATCACCATGCTCTTCGTGTCTGCAGTATTCGTCACTTTCTTCATCTACACCATGGTCAAGTTCTTCCTCATCAAGGGCAGAGCAATTTTGGCCAAACGTGGTTACGTGCGCGCAGCGAAAATAAAAAAAATTGGTATGTCCACGCGAGAGCTGCTGCGTAACGAGGATCACCAGACAGGAGTGGAAACCGTGCGGCGCGCGTACGACTTTTCCAAGGCGTTCTCTGCCAACCAAGCAGATCACAGGCAAGAGGAGATCCGACTGGTGCAAGACCAGAACGAAGAGGTTTTCCTTTCGCTAATCTAAATGCTTTGCCTACTGTCACTTCCTCACTTGACTTGTTTTCTTTGTATACCTGTATGTAGAACTGTATAGTTACATAAATAAGACGGAATTGTGCCTGCAGGTACCTCATTGAAGGACGGTTGCCAGAAACCTGCCTCGAGTCAGCATGTAAATTGTCAACGTGAAGTAAATGTGAACATCAAGAAATGCAAGAAATTGTGCTCATGAGTCTCGTTCCTGCCACCAACAAGCCACGAACGAGCGTAGAGAAAGTCACACAATGATCAGCTGTGTATGTCAGTTGCATATGCGCACTTTCCTGAAGGGGGTCACTTAAGGTGGACCCCAGAACCCCTTTAACGAAGGTCTTGTCCTGCGATTCGTTACACAGAAGAACGTCCAAGGCTCATAACCCAATTGACAATGGCCTCTGCAGTGACTTCAGTGAACAACCGGCAACCGGGGTGTCCCCCTACCACTGGTAATAACTTCGCAGAACGATGAATTTATGAACAAAGAGAACAATACCCGCCAGTCCTTGAACGAAGTCAACTTGAAAAGATGTATTGCAACGAAAAACTTCCCTTTGAGTGGCAGTGATATGAAGGAAAAAGGTAATGGTAAAAATAAAAACTAGTGCCACCAGCACAAGAGTTGAAAAAGGTAGTTAATTAATGTCTAATGATACTATTGTATTAAGACCGGAGGTCTTACCCTTACGAGTTCAAAGGAAAAATGAAATTTAATAATAAAACTGAACACAACTGGGTCAAGGCTAACATCTACTTCTAAAGTAGAAAGGGAAGCCAGAATTGAACCCACACAACAAGCCAAAGGGGAAAACCGCTAAAAACTGAGTGTCCCTTTGACACGGGTCAACCCAGGCTGACACGATGCGTTACGTCCGTAACCTGCACACATGCAAAAACATACCAAAAACAACAACCCATAAGTGCAATTTCCCTTATTTAGCAATAAATTCCCAGTCACGGGAAAAACTGCCAAATTTCACGGAATTTCCGTGCCAATTTTCCTTAACTTCAAACAGTTACTACCATTCATATGCTATAAAAGGCACCCCGGATCTGGCGTTCAACGCTATTAATGTGGGAGGTTAATTTAATACTGATACTACCTGCAGCTTCGCGTATTGTAACTTATTAATACATACTAAAAACCTTCACCGCTCCGGTAAACCGGGTTAACTGTAAAATATATTATTTCAGGCCCTATGCGATCTAAGCTTCCTAGCTTCTGGCAAAAGTTCCCTCCCATACCCCTTATCCTAGCCTAGCCTAGCCTAGCCTACAGCCTACGGTGAGCCTAGCCTAGCCTAGCCTAATACACTGTGACATCAAAACAGGAACTCAGTATTGTTCAAAGCAGGAAATGTAATAAGAATCAATCCACTAGACGAGAGGGTTCAGAACTTTACTTTTACTCAAGTTAGAGATTTGAATAATTACTGACACGTCACTAAGTGCCATATGGTGGTAAATATTTGTAGCACTATTCAGAAATTAACGGAGCCGTACTATAATAACAACTATATGCACTAACTCTATAGTTACTAACTTTGTAGTCACGCTCAAAAACTCTGATACTTATGATAAAGCGTAAAAAATGTCACAGTTGTAGCGCCGTCCATACTCGCGCTCCCCCGCTCCTTTGCATCCTTGAAGTCGCCTTGTCCCTTAGCTCCCCTGCTCACATCCGTCCATGCGCAGCCGCTGGAATTCTCCGTCCGGGTCGTAGAACCACTTGTGCGTCGCACGCCGGGCCACCAATCGCAACTCCGGGTCAGAGTCACTGTCTTGATCGCCGTCTGCACACCGGCCGCGCCCTTGCGAGTCGTTGACCTTCTCCACGCTCCTTCGATCCTCCTCCCTTGGAACGTAGCTTTGCCCCTCGACTGGGCCCCACCTGTTCTTTGCCTTCCTTTCTTTTCCTTTCTTCTTCTTACTCTTGCGCTTGGGGCGCTTCTCCTTCTCTTTCTTCTTCTTTTCAACTAACGGTTTGAGTGGGCTATCTTCATTTTGCTCCCCCATCACTGGGGCTTCCTTCTCACTCTCTCTTTCCTGATCTGTGTGCATCCCGCAAAATCGCCCTCTCAACAGACCATACGCTGCCCCTTGCAATAACACCTTCATTCTCACTCTCCATGTCATCAGTGCACACAAAACATTACTGCTCACCTGACACTCGCCCCTCAGCACATTTACGATAGACCTCTCTCTCTTGTACTACCATCACTTTGCCCATGTGGGCCTTCTCCTTTACCATGCCTGCTCTGTCTCGCCCTGTCAAAAATCTCACCGTCCTTTTTAATGCTTTCACCTTCTCACCTTCCTCATCTGTGTCTGACTCACTCCCCCTATCTGTGTCAGAAGTGTCTGACTTACTCCCCCTACCAAACTTTCCATGTTCCCCTTTTGCTCTCTTTTCCTTCTCTCTCGGTTCTTCCTTCGGGAGTCACCTGGCTCTTCTCTCGCCTTCTTCATCTCTTCACATTCATGCAGTCTATGCTCACCCCCATACATCCTGCACTCCTTCTCACATGCGGAGAACACATGCCCCTCCATGTTACAGTTGAAACATTTCACTCCTTTCTTCCACGTCTTCTTTCTCGTTCCTGTTCCTTTCCCTCCCCTTTCTTATTAGTGATGGTGTGTTTAAACCTACAGTTAGATCTATCACAGCTGCCTGACTGTTCAAACAGGTAGCACACCCCAGACACTCTACGCATAGTGACTGACCCCTCTGTATGAGCAAAACGACACTCATCCCCCCACTTGCATCCACTCTCTCTTTGAAACCCAAAACACACACCTCTCTGCCCTTCCTCTCTCTTGTTGGCATCTTCAAGAGTCCCTGCGTGTGCTTTTTCTTTCTTCATCTTCTCTCTCTCTCTTTGTTCCTATCTATCTCCAATGCTCTTTCTTCCAATTCCTCCCACCATTCCTCAAAAGACCATGCATGCTGCTTCTTATTCATCTTCAGCGTGCTCATCCATCCTCCCCAATCCTTTCTCACCTCCTCTGATGCATACTCAGGGTTTTGCAAGGCATTAGTGATTATTGTTTCCATTGTTCTGTGGGGTGTTTTATGGCCTACTGCCTTTAGTTCTTCATCTAACGCAACAAACGCATCAAACTGCGGAGCATAATCACACCCCTCATCAAATGTCCATGCATTCATCGCATTTATTTTGTCTTGCACATCTTCCTCACTCACCTTACCAAACCTTTTGGTTAGTCTCGCCCACACAGTGTGCAAGTTCTGACCAAAGTCTGGTGAGGTGTCTCTCACCAAATCTGCCACACTCCTCTTGGCTTTACCTGCTAGCTTATCAAACACAAACGAAAAAGCTTCCTCTCTCTGTCTTTTCATCTCATGCTCCAAACTCTCCTCATATGCTACTATCATTCTATCTTCCTTCTCTTTTTCCTCTCAGTGACTTGCTCCTTGCTCTTCGTCTTGATTGTTGTCGTTGTTGGTGTGGAATAAGTAGGTGAAAGCTGACTACTCACTCTCCCCCTCTCCTCCACCCTCTCTTCTCCTCCCTTCAAGTTTGCTCGCTCTTACCACTATCTCCCCCTAACGTAGGCTGCCTTTCTGTCTCAGTAAAATAAGATCATGTAAGGTTTTCCTTGTCTGTCTCTGACTCTGAGTCTAACTCAGCTTCCTCTTCCTCCTCTCTCAACCCTATCTTTCCTCTCCCTCTTGCTGGCTGTTTCCCTGCTCTCTCTCCCCACCTCCACATGTAATTGGGGACTGTTTTCCCTTGCTGTGCAAAGCACTTACATTACTCTCATGCACTATCCTAATGTGCTCTTCTGGGGTCTTGAGTGCCCCCTTAAGTCCTTTGGCTCTCAAGGCCAAATTTATCTCACGTTGAAAGGCCTTGAACGGGGTTCTCCCGTCATACTGTCCTTTTGCTGTGACACAGCTCCTCGGCAAACTGGTCTCTGATCCAGAAGAGAGAAAGAAGATACAGCATATCAAGTTTGGGGACACACACACCCACCTTGAATTACTCGATGCTATCTTTGGGGTGTACACTCAAACCCTGATTTGGGAACGTACATACGGCCCACGATGTGAGGGTTACCTCCAGTACACAAACCCAAGAGCAACGGCCAGATTCCTCGCGACTGGTCAGGAGGCAGTCGATGTAACAAAAATGAAGACCAATCTGGGTTCGAAAAACTCGAGTGGCATATTTCATTTTTTTACAATGGAAATAAAGGCCTTGGAGGAGGGGAAGGCAGAGATGAAAAAAAGCATTAAGGCAGCAGGAGAAACTCATCCTGTGATTGATGAGTTAGAGAAGACTGACAGAGTTCTGACCAAGATCAGACTGTTGATGGGGGCGTTACTGCACAAGGAGGCATGGAAGAGATGGATTCCTACCAAGGATCACTCTGTCCTTAAATCACTTAGTAACGCACCACCGGTCGCCAACAAAGCAGGTGTTGACCAATATGTGGAGAAATATAATTTTCTCAGATCTGCTTCTGAATTGGTGGCCTTTATCACTCATGCTCAAAAGCTGGTGATATCTG
>WBZZ01006477.1:107500-125000 GCA_019918135.1 Paulinella micropora | reverse complement strand
CATGCTTACATCATGTAATACATGATTTCCTGTTGAAAAGATAATCATGTAATATTACTGTCGACACTCAAGTTGATACATTTTCATGTCAGATTTCAATTAAAAAAGTTTAATTTCTTTTTTAAGTTTGATTTTTTTTATTAATAAAACTTTGATTTTGATAAAAAGTTCAACCTGTACAAATTACTTCGATCTAAATAGAAACTTGGATGAAGTTTCTATTAATACAAATTACTTCGATCTATATACAAACTTGGACCGCTTCTTTAATAGTTTTTATCGGTTCTGTTATAAAAGAATATATTTATTGATGCCTATCCTTTTACTAAACCAAATAATAACAACTTCGCCAATAACCCAATCTTCTTGAGCTTATATTAATACAAGCAAGGATCAAAGATGGTGGGAAAATGTGGGAGACTAGCGAAGCCAAAACAACCAAGGCAAACAGCAACCAGTTCCCGTTGTCCGGCCTAACGATAATATAATCCGGGCTAAAAAGGGTAACGGTCTAGTAATACTATCGCTGCCTGTCTACAATGGGATTACTGTTGGGAAGAGCTTCGTAATATGTCCGGCTTAATACCCGGTATTCAGTATTAAAGTAGCACATATTTACCTATCTGCGCCTACAATCCTCCCTCCCCGGTTTATCCGATAACCCCCATGGAATAGGAGTAGAGAGGTAGATATGGGCGGAAGGAATATGTTGGCTATCGAGAATTGGCCTCGAAATGGAAGTCTTCTTTTGCTTCTAGGAATCAGATAGGCGATTGAAGGAAAGAAATGTAACTGTAGGCGTTACTCCGAAAGATTTGGATTTCGGAAAGATAAGCGAAATTAAAAATTTGATTTTTGGTTTAATTCTCAAATTTGAATTTTGAATTTCGCTCTACACTTCCCCCCCCCTTGATGACCCTTGTCATACAAATGTGAGGAGTAACTTCGTGTGTTCTTGCTCTTCCCGAATGGGCCGGGCTTGGGGTGTGAAGTAAAGTCGCATCTTTGCTGACTCAACCTCACTTCCTACCCTTATCAACACTCCTTTGGATTCCCGCTGGGTGGGACGGAGGTCAGACATGGTCAGGTTGTGATAAGGCCTTCATCCCAGCTGCCCTAATTGGAAAGGTTGGGATGAATGTCTTCCCCAAGTGAACGCCAGGACGGAGATGCATTTGGTCCAACAGTAGAGCCTCTGGCGGGTATACTGGTGGTGCAAGCTCTCACAGCGCGCCTCGGACTTGACCGTGTGACAACATCTGCCCTAATTGGAAAGGTTGGGATGAATGTGTTCTCCAAGTGAACTCCGCAAATCGGTCGGGTTCTGGCTGGGAGACCATAAGACTGGAATGGGTCGTACGTTAGATACTGCACCCAATCTGACCCACGGACGGGAAGAACAGGTGAGATATCTTCAGTATGCTTCCCGAATCCCTGTTATAGGACAGAGGTGTCGGAGCGCGATCCCCAGATATATGAGCAGATTCATTAGCGCTTAGGTGGATAATGAACTTGCTCGTAGATCGTCCATTTGTTGGAATGAACGGGCGTTTTGCCAGTCTAGATGTTTGTTTCATTTTTGGTGTCCTTGGTGGACTTTAAAAAAAAAAAAGATATATACAATTGAATCGAGCCAGCTGGAAGTTATTGTCAGAAGTGTCTATGGAAATATATACAACCCCTTTTGGAGGGTCTCAAAACTCGTCATTCTCGTCTGCTCCTACATATCGGGTGAAATTGTCCTCAGTGCTGGACTGGGAGGGAGAGCGGCCGCGAGGACGTTCCTCGATTTGGTCGAGGGGAGGATCGTCACGCTCGTGATCGAGTTGGATCCGAATCATCTTCCGTTCGTCATCGGAGAGCTGGAACGGTCGGTTAAATGCGGTGGTTTATACTCAGGGTATAGTTGTCGTATAATGGCCCCGAGTTTATATTCGTACGCTTGTTCCCATCGGGGGGTAACAATGTCGAGAGTGATATCGATATATATAATCCAACGGCGTTGTTGCCTGGTGCCATTGGAACTCCACGTCTTGTACCGCGCCATCCCATTCTGGACGGGCGTGGTGACGGAAGTGTCTGGCCCATCTCTCCGCCCAATGGTTGGAGGCGTCGAGGGTCGGTAGGTCTTGGATCGCCATCACTGGGCACGACATTAGGTAGGTACCCATGGCCGTTCCGGAACAAACTATAGCGAACGGCTATGAGCCATGTCGCCATGTGTTCTTGGCAAAAACGGAGGTAATGTCTTTGCCGCAGCCGTGCCGCTCCCTGGAATCGGGCGGGAGTCATAGGGGGCCGGGGACGATAGTAAGTCCGCCCAGGTAGGAGGGCGAAGGTTAGGTATGTATATGGGGATATATCTTGATAAGTTGAGGAGAGACGGTTATGTTGCACTCTCCTCGTGGGGTAGGCCGAGAGCCTCCAGGAATCGGCGCAACTCGTCCCCGACCATTATCAGGCGAGGTGGCCCTTTCTTAGGTGATAGGCTCGGTATGCTTTTACTTCCTCCGGAAGGGGTACACCCGCTTCCTCCAGGAGGTAGTAGTAGCAATTGATGTCCATTTGTGGCCATCGGAGCCTTCGGAGCTCATAGGGTTCCAAGATATGTTTGGGCTGCGCGTTTATGCCATAGAATCGGAGCACACATGCCCTTTGTTGGTCGGACAAGCTAGTCCAGCCCATTATGGAACGAGTTAACGCCCACTCCGCCTCGGTTAGCGTTGTAGGGTCGTTCGGGATAGGGACGTATGATTCTACGCGTGGGAGTGGATTTTCGTGAGCGCGCCAGGTTGGCGGTCCTGGGGGAACATGCGCTGGGTTCGTGAACGGGAATTTCCTTTCCCGCCTCTTGTAGGTGAGCGTGTGTTCCGGACAGAGGTGCGGTCCGTTACGCTCTGGTGACGTGTAAATGTCAGAGGGTAAGGTCCATCTGCGCTTGCAGGCGTACGATCCATTGACCGCCACCGAGTTCAGCCCGCAACAGGTCACATGAGGAGGTTTGCGTCCGTGTCCATGTAGGAACAGCTCGGGTTGTTGGACCAGACACCTCTCTCATCCATCAGTGGTGGGGGCGGTGTGGGCACTCTCCCTTCAAGTACGACTCCCTTGGCTGGTGACTCCTCAAATAGGTCAGGGTCCGGGACCCAGTTGACCTGGTTGCCGACCAGCATGTGCCGGTATGGTTCCTTCGTAGGTTGGAAGGGATTGGATCGCAGATTGGTTGTGTGCCTTAGCGCAGGGCATTCGAGCCGCAGGCGGCGCTCCGCGTCCGTGATATCCGGGTATGGAGGGTATATGCGGTGTATTCGGCGCGATGCGGGGTCAAATGCGTATCGAACGGGCCTAGAGAGCTCTTCGCGTTCAACCGCTATTTGATGAAGGTGCGGATCCACCCCCCGTAGCATATTGTGCTCCGAAATTCGATAGGGCATCATCAATCGGTTGATGTTATCGTAGTTGACCCTATGGGGCGGGCTGGAAGGAGGAGCTTTGGGTTTCCCTTCCTTGGTTTCCCATCGAACGAGTCGGTAAGTTCGACCGTACCAATTTGCCCCCGTGACAATATACAGGTCGGTCGATCGGGCCGTATACGTACGGGAGGTCGTCAGTTTTGTGGAAGTATGCCACAAACTCCTCGTTCCTGCCCAAATGTCGGGGCTCTTCGGGCGGACAGCGGTGGTGCTGATATTCCAAATCGGTTACCGCAGGAACGGGTTTTGACTCCTCAACCGGGTTCAACCCGTCGCTGTATTTGTCAGGTACGGTTTTGTCTTGGCTGCCGAATCGTCGCCAATAGTGGCGGCGGGCCTTTATGCGTCGCTTGCTCGGTTGCGCGCCAACACATCAGGATCACTATCTTCCCCCGTTTCGTATGCGGTGTCCGATTGGTCGAACTCGTCCGGCATACGCCATGGTTCGTCGTCTTCCTCTGGTAGGGCGGTTATACCCTCCGGGTCGACATCCTCGTCCGTTGGTGGAGAGGGAGGTGTGTTCGCAGTACTAGCCAGTGCTGCTACTTCCTTCGAACTCATGCGGGCATACTGGGCCTCGGTAGGCGAAAGATTGTGTGTGGGCTATTGGACGCACTTGTGCTCGGGCGGGGTTGGGTAAGGCACTCCGGAAAGTCTTTGTGTCGTTTGTGTGGTGGGTTGGTGAACCTGGGGCTCTCCGACATAGGCACTTGGGACCCAGGCGGTTGTTTGGCCTCCGGTGGCACCCCTGCTATCGGCTGGCCTTCCTGCCGTTGTTCCGATGCTTTCCCCCTATCGACCGCGATGGTTTGCATGAGCAAATGGACCACCACGATAACGCACACTGACGCCACGCACGCTAATAGGAACGCTAGGTATAGCTCCAGGGCTTTTTCCATGCCTACAGGAGACATACTTATAAGTTATTTTAGGAATTGTTGAGCCAAGATTTTGAGTAAAGTAAGTGTGTTTGTCGTGTGGATTTGGATGTTTGTCGTCTTTGCACACTTGCTTACTTATGTACTTGTCAACAGGGGGATTTGGGCGCGACATGAGCCCTTGGGTCCCTTCGCCTGTCCGTACTTGTTGCCTCGGGATTATATAGGAATCGGGCTGTTTCGGAATAGGGACACTTAAGTGCATGAATGGAGTATATATGCTTATGGCTCGTGGTATGTTTCAACCTTCCACTCAAACAACAGGATTGAGGGGGCTTGACATAAATGACATGACATTCTGTGGGGAATAATCTATCACACCCTACACATGTCAGAGCCGCGAGAGGCGGAATGACAACTCGAGAGGAGGCGAGTGTGATGTGCAATGGCTAGGTTGAGCTAGCCTGAAAGTATTCCAATCCATGGCGGCAACACCAACTACCGACCCGTCAAGATACCTTCAGGACCGTCGCACCCCACGGCAGGCGGGGCAGGGTCATTTTTCCCGTTTGTCATATCAAGTTAGGTCCTATCCCTTCTCTCCCGTAGAAGAGCAGACCTAGGTAGTATTTTAGATAATATAGAGATATCGGCGGGTGTGTCCCTAGTGTAGGAGTGGCTAGGTTTCCGCGTGGTGCGGTTGTGCCCGGTACCTCTATACTACCCGAATTCGTATGCATTTCATCGATCATCACCTCGACTACTTTCGACCCTGTTTGGATTTAGCCGCTTGGCCAAGCCTACCAGGTTTGTATTTACCCGGTGCTGGTGCCCCTATGAGATCGGTGGAGATGCCTTCCGCGGCTATCTCGTCCCATACCCTGATTGGGATTCGGCCGTGTTGGAGGTCGAACGGGTAATCTATTACCATGCGCGGCCACCCCTGTATCTGCCAGGGTTTGTATCCAGGCGATTTATCGGTAATGCCCTTCCAGAACGTTTCGACGTTCTTCCCGTCTCTATATACTGGATAGAATATTCGGGACTCAGGATCGTCAAGGTCTTGGTGTGACCGATAAAACTGGAGGATGGGCGGTTCGGCCTTGGTTACTTTGTGCACCCGTGTGGCGCGGACCTTCGGTTCCCATTCCCGGACTTTCATTAGGAAGAAGTCGTTTAGGCAATCGTCGCCTACGTGGGCCTCCGGTGGGCGAAGTAGGTATATTTTCCCACGTGCCAATGGATGGTCTTAGCGTGCTCGCCTTTCTTGAGCTTGGACTCGCTCGGCGGGCGCTGAGGGACAACAGCTGCCTTTTCCTCCTGTTCGGTCTGCGGATGTATGTCCGGCCGCGGAGCTATAACTGCCGGAGAGGATCCGTCGTCTTGGTCGACGTCCATTTCCTCCTGGCTGGGTGCCGTAGCCGCGTTATTCTCCGCAGCCGGGATCGGCTGATCGGGATTACCCTTCGCCTCGGCCGTCCTATCACGGCGCTTGGGCGGGGCACGCAAGCTTACGTTCAGCTTTTGGATAGCATCCGCCATGGTCTCGTTTCGGTCGAGCATGGGGTTAAAGCGCATTAAGCGTCGGACATGAACCACCAGTGTCTTGCCTTTACCCTGGATGCGGTAGGTCAGAGGTCCTACTTGTTCCAGGACGGTGTAGGGTCCCTGCCACATTGTGAAGAGCTTAACACTGACCAAGTTGGGGACCTGCGGGACGTATAGGAATACGAGATCCCCCGCATGGTACTCTCCCGATTCGTACTTGACCTTGGAAGGTGCGTTCTGGTTTCTGTGGTTGGCTTCTTCTGCTTCTCTGGCCTTTGCCACGTAATGGCGTGTTTCAGCCATCACGCGTAGGCGACAAGCAAAGAGCTCTTCGTGTTCTAGGAATCCGCCGTCCGGGCGGTGCGGGAGCACCATGTCTTGCGGAATACGTAGGTGGCGGCCGTACACGAGCAAGTTTGGGGAGGCGCCAGTGGTTTTGCCACCCAACGCCTTCGACCCTGTGTTGTTCATGGAGAACATGAAGGACGGAAGTGCCCTGTGCCAGATGTGTTGGTTATCCCGGCAATATTGTTGGAGAGCGGCCTTGAGCGGCCTATGGACCCTCTCTATCTGCCGTTACTCTCTGGCGAGTAAGCAGTGACATATTTCCACTTGAATCCCCACGCCGTAGACAGCTGTGCCGAGAGTTCATTGGTGAACTCCGAGCCTCTATCACTGTATACGTTTTTGGGTACTCCCGTGTACCGAAAGACGTGATCTATCAACGCTTCGCACGTCGATGTTGCGTCCTTCTCCTTGACCGGGACCGCGAACACGTAGTTCGAATATCGGTCTATGGAGGTCAGGATGTACCGGTAGTTATGCTGTTCTGAGCGTGGAAGTGGGCCCACGAAATCTATGTGTAGGGTCTCAAACAGGTCGTCTGTAAGCTTGTATTCGCCATACAGGCCCGTGTGAGAATTTGGGTGCGGGGATTTGGTTTGCTTGCAATGCTCGCATGTTGCCACTGTGTCACCAATGGCCTGCTGCATGCCGTGTCATTTTGTCTCTTCCTAGGTGAGAGTTCAGGGCGGAGCGATGAATAGCGGTCAAGATTGCCTTGCGAAGCTGTGGAGGGACCCACAGTGTCCATTTGGACGGTGTCTTTTCCCACTTGCCCCCTTTCCCTTTATACCATAGGAGGTCGTCATGCCAAGCCATGGTCTTCTTATGAAGGTGGATTTCCTTTGTCTCGGGATGCTTTTGGGCATCCATGGCGTGAGAGATGAAGGGGCCCCATTCCTTCGAATTCCTGGCTAATTGGCCAAACACCGCAGGGCTGGCCAGGGTCATGTCCATGTCATCCAGCTCTAGGGCAGTAGTGACTAGACTGATATGTGCCCGGGTGTGTTGGGTTTGGTTTGCGGCTGCAATTTGTAGCAGATCGTGATGGGTGAACATGTTTCGGCACCCAGAACGATTGTTCCTATTGGCAAAGAACGCGTTCGTGGAGTGTTCATGTTCGTGGGTTTGTCCTTCCCGAATGTCACCCTCACTGAGGATATCCGCCTGCGTGTCGATCTCCTCGAGGAGATCCCGCCAGTCCTCCGCGTCGTGCTGGGCGCAACAAACGCGGCGGATGGACTCAAGGCTCTTTAGCAACTGCTCCCGGGTGTCCGGTGTGTATTCCGGTCTCCAGCTATGGGTGCTGGTGGCAAGGTATGCCATCCCTGTAGGCAGTGTGTCCCGAAACCCCGGCGTGTGTTCGGTGGACAACCAGTCATCGTTGCCGGTCCACCCGACTAGGCATGCAGTTGGTGTATACATGGCAAACCAATCCAGTCCATCCCCGATGGAGCCCTTGACTCTCGGCATTCGGGAAAGGCTGTCCGGTACCGTGTTTTCCTTACCCTTGATGTACTCGATGGTGAAATCATACAGGGCTAGTTCCGACTGCCATCGTGCTAGTCGGCCCGTATGTTCCTTGTCCATGAGCCATCTCAAATTGGCATGGTCGGTTTGAACCAGTATGTTCGGTGCGCCCCACAAGTACTCTCTGAGCCTGCTGAACGCCCACACGATCACCAGCGCTTCGCGCTGTCGTGTGCAGTAGTTCACCTGTTCAGGGGTCAGCTTTTTGCTGACGAACATGATAGGCCGGAGTTGCTGGTGTGTTGCGTCATATTGCTGTAGCACTGCCCCGACTGCATATTTGGACGCGTCAGTGGCTAGTACAAAGCGCTTTTCAAAGTCAGGTAGGATTAGGACCGACCCGCCCTCTGTAAGAGGATCTCGTGTCAAAGCTTCTTTCAACTTGTTATATATCTCTTCGGCCTTTGGTGGCCATTCGCCATACGGGTCGCCTTTGAGGCAGAAGTCCCGTAGCGGTTTGACAAAGTCTTGGAAGTTGGGAATAAACTCGGAGTAGACTTGGGCCATACACAGGAAGGAGTGTAGCGCAGTGCGTGTGTTAGGGCGCGGGAGGGAACGTATGGCGTCCCGCTTCTCCGGCTTCAGCACTATTTCGCCTCCTTGTACCCTGTACCCTAGATAGTCGATGTGATCGTTGGCGAACGAGCACTTCTCTAGGTTCATCTTCAAGCCGAAGGCCTCCAGGCGACGTAACACATCTGACACATGGGCCAGGTGTTCCGCCTCCGTATCGGAGTAGATCACGATATCGTCAATATAGCAGAAGCTATACTGGTTCGTGTGCCCATAGGTCTCTATGAATTGTTCGTCCCCATATTTCGGGTCCGATAGAGCCCGGTTCATACAGTCCTGGAATATCGCCGGAGCTGTCTTCAGTCCCATCGGGAGGACTGTCCATTGGTACAATCTCCCTCCGACAGCGAAGGCAGTTAACGGGCGGCTTTCCGCGTCGAGCGGTATATTCCAGAAGCCGTTCTTGAGATCAAGTTTGGTAAAGAATTTGGCCTGACGAAGCCTGTTAAGACCATCGCGCATTCGAGGGATAGGGGCCTCGACGCTCTTAATGATCTTGTTGAGCCTCGTATAGTTGATGCACAAGCGCTGTATGCCATCCGGCTTCGGGGCCAGTCTGACCGGCGATCGGAATTACGACCACGACGGCTCCATCAGTTGTTTGGCAAGGATGTCCTGCACCATTTCCTCGCAGATCTGTTCCTCTTTGTAACTGAGGCGTGATCCTTTGAGGCGGGGCATGCTTTGTCCGACTTGTCGTTCTATCCTAGCGGCGGCATGGGTTACACCGCCGGCGACAAGTGGGCCGAACAGCTTCTTGTTTTTCAGGAATTGAGCTTTTAGATCCCTGACAAAGTCTGGCGAACCGCGTTGTCGCGCCATGACTCGTTAATGATCTCCTCTACGGGCTTTTGGTCCCGTGGGTCATCCGGGTACTCAAGTATGGAGTCCGGGTCTTCAATCTCGTCCTTCGCGTCCCTGCCCGGGTATCGCGTGGAGGATTGGGTGTCCCATGAGGCAAACTCCTGCAGGTCGGCTATCATTTCGGCGTATTGTTTCGCTGCGGACTTATGGTAGAAGCCTGGGAAGATTTGGAATGCCGTTTCCCGTAAGTCATCGACCTTGCGAGTCATGAGCTTGGTACGGTAGGCTAACCCGTCCTGAACAGACCCCAAACGAAAGGCGATAAGGGGCTTGGACTGTCGGCTGGGTATCGGAATATGATCGTCAACTACCCGATCCAAAACATCTCTCCACCACATGACGGTGGGATGGATTGGAAGGATGATCGTGATTTCTTCGCCCCGATCTAGGCGGTCAGCTAGGATTTTGGGTACCGCCGTTAAGCTGTCCGGCTGTATCGGGTCGGCGCCTTTGTACCATTGCTTCAGCTTTAGAAAGACGTCGTCGTCCTCCGTAAGCCGTTTGGAAGCATGAAAGACAAGGCTTGTCTTGACCCTGTACCCCCTTGTTCAGTTGACCCGGCTGGTCAAAGCCATGCCATGAGTCTTCCTGACGCTTAAGGAGCAGGATCTGTTCGTCCCTCTTGGTCGCGAGCTTCTCAAAGTCCTCCCATGGGTCGGGCGGCTTGTTCTCCGACTCTGGGATGTATACATTGGTGTATACCCAGGCCGTGCCCTTTGGGGTTGGGCGAGCTTGCTCCGTGAGGTGACCATCATAAGGCAGAGGAGGGGCTGGTGGTATCAGGGTAACCTGCGCCCTTCCGCCATATAAGTGCTTTCGTGTGAGGTCCGTTTCCGGGTTAAGGATCGGAAATTCAGACTCCTGGCGTCCACGACCGTACTTGATGATGTCTTGTCCCAGCATGAGCTGTGCATCCATCATCTTTAGGTCGGGTTTGCCTAAGATAATAGTGCCTGGGAAGTCTGGGACGACTAGAACGTGTATGGTGTAAGACATCCCGGATGGGAATTCGATCGTCAATGGAACGCGACCTATGATTTCGCTCCGTTGGTCGTTGGCACCCCGGATGTAACCGAGTGTGCCTGTCTTACCAAAGTTGAACAGGCGTCCATATTTGTCGATGAATCGACTGCCTGCGAACGTGATTTGAGCCATGCTATCATTTCCGGTATCTAGATAGCCGTTGAGTTCTTTCCAGTATAGTCTGGTATAACTCATATCACGTGCCTCCGCTGATGGGAGGTCTACTGGTGTAGCTCGGGTTACCAAGGCCTGCAACTCCATCTCAGCAAACTGTCGCGCTTGTGTTCGCGCCGCTGCGCTGAGTTGGTCAGAGTTGTGCAGTGGATTGAGCCCCAGTTGACGTAGGACAGACGGGGCAATGGTTTTGTTCCCATGTGAGGTGGGTAAGACCATGGTGGTCGTCGTTCGAAAAGGTGAAGGAGAGTACCCGACCGGCAATGATTGGATAGCCTTGTCGTCTGGGCGTGGTATGCGTGGGTGATTTATATCGGACCCGATGACTGTGCCTCTGGTCAATCTGGCACGCCGGCCCAATAGGGAAGGCCTTATGTGAGTATTATGAATGTATGATTTCGCCCCTGCATACGTTTTATTTACCTTGTTCACAAAAGGAGCGGGTTTTGCTACCTGCTGGACACTGGTAGGTCTCGCGCGTCTTACGCGAGGGTCCGAGGGCGTATTGGGTGCCCTCCCATCACATGTACTTGATGTGATCGTGTCAGGATCAACGGCAGGCGTCGCCTTTGCGACGGTGTCTTTGGGTAAGGGATTGAGTAAACCGACCTCTATGTTGAGATCAGCGACCGCGGCCGGCTCGTTCGGCACACGCTCCCGACGGTTGTCGTCGCTACCCATCTTTATATCCTTATCCCTCGTCTCAACGCTATCTACTATCGGTGAGGTCGTAGCCTCTATTGGTTTATACAACGTGTCCTTCGGCAGTTGGGCCGGGACCGGAAGAAGAGGAGTCGGAGCCACTGGGTATGGCTGTTCGACGGCTGTCCCCGTGTTGGGCGCCTTTGGCTGTTGGTCGCCACGGGTCACCATTGTCTCGCTCGGTTGCAAGGAGGGCGCTCCCGAGGGCAAGGTGCCTCGTGATGCTGACACAGACGTCACCGCTTTGGTGGGTGCAAGACTATCGGGTCTTGTTCTTCCTCTTCCCCGTCTTTGCCTTTTTGGCGCCTGCATTAAGCATAGGGGCAGCTCAGGTCGATGGGGGTGTGTATGTATATATGTTTTACCGATTAGGTGTTCCTTCCCTGACATATAGCATGCCACCTCATCGTACTTTTTACCCTGGGCTTGGTACTGGGCCACTCGATTCTTGGCCTCGGCGGAGTACTGGGCAAGCCAGGACGGGTCTTGCCCCGGAAACAAGAAGAACGTCGTTCCGTCTTGTCTGACGTCGGAAATACGGAGGCCCATAGTGGGATTGTCCTTATTGGGTACCCAATTGCCGTCCTTCTTGACCTTGGACCGGCCAACATACCAACGGTGAATGTACCACTTCAGTGGCTCCACCCGTTCTTGACCCTGGCGTGGGTGTTGGTATTGGCACGAGTTCGACCATTGGCATGGTGCGACCCATAGTCTCGAATCGTCAAGAGCATTGAAGGCAACGGAGTGCATCATATAGTCACAACACTCCGCACTCGGGTTGGTATGGTACGGCCCCATGAAGGTCTCATTGAACAGACCAAACGGGTTATTGTACGGACCCGGCATAGGCGGAAGACATCTGACCGTATCCGTCACCGTCACCATATTTTCGCTTGCCGTTCTTGCCGTCCGATGAGCCTCCGCTCCTTGGTGGGGGGTATGTTGGTGGTGGCGACATCGGAGGTGGTGGGGACGCGAAGCCCGATGTTGGTGGGTAGTATGGGTAAGGCATCGGTAATGGAGGAGGCAGGTATGGGTGTGCCGCTCCACTGGCCTGAGTGTTGGGACTGGATGCCCCCGCGTATGGGTTGGACTGTCGGGTGCTGGGTGTGCCCGAGTTTGTTGCTCCCCCAAATGGAAGGGTAGGTGGAGGCAGAACATACGGTGAGCTAGAGGAGCTCGAGGAGTTATAGTGACTCCTTGGAGAACTTGACCACGATTGACGACGTTGTGACCAGTTGTCGCCGGTGACAAAGGTCCACATGTCAAAGGTCTGCCCCGATTTGACCTGGTGGTCTTCGAGAGTGCTGCCCGTGGTTATCATGGCTCGGAGTAACACATCAGCTCGCTTTTCCCTCTCTACCTTGTCGGATGAAAAGATGGAGGAGACGAAGCTGGCGTTTGTCCATGTGGCAACCTCGCACATACGGTCAGTTCGGAACCGTGTGATCTTAAAGTTGGTATTGTCCAAGTCCTGTGCTCGGGTAAGGATATTTCGGACAAAAGTCTCACCATGCGTTCGCCCTTGTTGTGGTTCAGCCTTAGCAATTCCGGATAGGACTGCCATTAGGAGTGAAGCGAAGTCGGACTTCACTAAGTTGGTGAGGAGCTTCTGAGGAAGGTCGATTATGGAAGTATAGGCCACATCGTCCTCCCACATTCTCCTCGCCGCATCCTGAACCAGGTCGACCGTGATGTGAGGCTGTGTAACATACCCCCAGTCTGCGGCTAGCACAAACCGTCGGAGCATGTAATGGGGTAAGTCCGAGGGGATAATCTTGTTCAAGGCGATCATGTCTTCACCGTAAGCCTGCCAGTCTGTAGTGAGTAGCGTTTGGGACGGCTATGCACCAACAAGGCCGTTCAGCAATTGCTTTACATCTGCACACGTGAGCGCATGACTTGCCACAATACGATCTAGGGCTGCATAAGCCATTAGGAGCTTAAGGCCTTCACGATATGTGAGTCTCGCCGATTGGGTGTGTACAGCAAAGTCAAAGTTCACCTGGTCTCTGACTGCACTGCGTGCCGCGTCGACCCGCTTATGACTGGCGTTTTTGGGTTCGGGCTTTGGCGACTGGCGACGCTCTAGGTGTGAGTCTCTGTCTAGGTCTATCTCCTTCGTCACACCACGCGCTCTCGTTACCCTTCGGAAGGTAATGATAGAGCTACCATCCGGTATCGGGGTTCCTCCCTCACCTGATCCACTAATGACGTGTACGGCAACTTGTATCCGCAGGCAGTCAGAGATGGCTTGCAAGATGAGGTCCACCACGTTAGGTAGTTGATGATGTAGAGGACCGCAGCCGGGTGTGGTACGATTGGGACTCGAGCGGAGTCTGAGCCGTCAAGGAGTACACCGTAGCAGTTGGGAACCTTCAGCCATGTCGCAAATTCCGACATTTTGCCGAAGGGTCTGTTGCGGTTTCCACTGCTTCAAAGAAGTGTACAAGCTCCTTGTATACGTTTGATGTATGTGGGATGATTGCATCCCTCCAGTGCTTTTGTTCCAGCAAGGCTCGGTCCCACACGGCAGTGACGTTGTCAAGGCCCTTGAGGGTGACTGTGGCCCTAGTCTTGAGGTTAGCATGGAGACGGCTTATGTAGGTGGTCTCGGGCCAATAGAAAGTGTCGGCTTGGTTAGCATTGACAGCGACAGTAAGAGCTGGGTTCTCACTGGTGTACTTGCTGCTATGGAGGGTTAGTCTCAGACGTGGGATGAGAGTGGTATGTTGGCCAAGCCTCATCGAGGAGTCGGTCTCGCGCCATACATATGAGAAGGTCCTGGATGGATCGGTTATCTATGAACTGATGACCCGTGGCCGTCAACCTCACCACCTTGTCTTTACCTTCTACCGACACGGTTGCTCTTGCCCAGTGAGTGTTGTCCCCATACATATTATTAGGAATATGTGGGGCTGCATCAGGGAAGACATATTGTTGGTTGGGTGCTGCAGGGGAGATAGGCCACCCTGGCGTTCCCGTCATGTCCAGATTAGCCGTGGGAACTGGGACGCATGGAAGTGGCGTTCGGGCCATAAGCATAGCGTTGTTACCATCCCTCCATGGGGATTGGGGTTGAGGGGTGTTCTTGCTATCACGAATGGGCACTGGTGTCTGGAATAGGCCAGCACCAGCGTTCGTATTGCTAGCAGTCCCCGCGCTGCCCAAGGCTTCTAGTCCGGCATCCTGGTCTGGAGAATCCCACTGACTCATTTTTGGTAATGCCTGCACCACAGTGGGTTCGTTGATTTGGAGACGTCTCTTTTTGGGGACACGTCTTGCACGAACAGGTGGTGAGGTGTCAGTATGGGGGACAAGGCACCTTTGGGCGGCCGTCTTGTCGAGGTTTTCAGCAATTTGTTTTTGTTTTGGTCAAGACGTTTGCTGTTGGTCGTCTTGCAGTAAGCAGCGTGTGGCTTGGTCGGTTGGTGTTCGTTTCGTTCGTTGTCTGTATAGAGTGTGTGTCGTCTGTGTTCAAGGGTAGGTATGCGTGTAAGTAGGTGCGAGATTACTCACCCCCCCCCCCCTTTGATAGGGGAAGCGTACGCCTTGCTAACACCTGCCAGTTGCAGAGAAATTGAGGCACCCTAGAAATACAGACACGACTCCGTTGCTGAGGGTTTGTTTGGTAACGATACTTCTGAAATTGTCAGAAGGTACGGCCCCTTTTCCCAAATAGGTTGAGGAAAAGGACAGAAGAGCCGGCTGCTCGAACCGTGTTTTCGTTCGACACCCTCTGTTGGGTATCCAGTCCCTTTCGGAGGACTCCAAAATTATTTATTCCCTTTCCAGCTGAGGTAGTTCCGTGTGTGTATGTGTGTATGTGTGTTAGAACGAAACCGACCGAGTGCAACGTAGGTGTTGACTCCTTGGAGAACCACAGTAGAGGTACTGCTTGTGAATCCTTAATCTGACCCTTGGAGACCTATTTGTTATAGGTGGGTGAGAATGGAGTGGGATGTGTAGGTAGGGGGGTGATTTGTTGCTTGTGATTTCGACAAAATTTGGAATGTCAAAATTTACAACAAAACCCAAAGTGGTGTAGGACTCTTTTGTGAGCCACCACTCTTGTATTGCTCTAGAATCCTTCTTCTGACCTTAGGACACCTTTTGAGTACAGGTGGGTGAGATGGAAGTAGAGTGTGTAGGTAGGAGGGTGATTTGTTGCTTGTGATTTCGACAAAATTTGGAATGTCAAAATTTACAACAAAACCCAAAGTGGTGTAGGACTCTTTTGTGAGCCACCACTATTGTATTGCTCTAGAATCCTTCTTCTGACCTTAGGACACCTTTTGACTACAGGTGGGTGAGATGGAAGTAGAGTGTGTAGGTAGGAGAGTGATTTTTCGTCTGAAAATTTCGGCAAAATTGGATTTGGCGAAAATTGACAACTGAATCGTCCTTGTGACGTCACCTTTGCTCCTTATTGCTTGACCTATATTGCCACTGACTAGCCTCCCTACCCCCTGCAAATTTGCTGCAATAGGAGGGTTGAGTATGAGCTAGTTTGCACAAACAGACTTTGTTGCACAGCACTCGTTTTCTGTTTTTCTGTCTGTTTTTGTTTGCTTTTGATTCGTTTGCACCCTATGGATGCTTGGAAGTGAGCAATAAATGACAGAACGAGTGTGTGTTGTCGATAGGAGACACAATTGGGTGTCTGTAAAGTCTGAAATAGGATGGTAGATAGAGAGCAAGACGTGGTTTGTAGGTGTGTGTACAGGGTTCGTTACTGTTAGTATACGTTTGACCCCTTATCACCGAACCAACTACACTCTACCCTTCGCTCCTATCTCTCTTTGGTGTACTCACACTGTGTTTACAAATGGATGAAATGTGTGTGTGGAGGAGATAGTGGATGGGTATGTATAGGTGTCAACAGATATTAAGACTTGTTTATTCGTTTGCCACACGTTCTAGCCTTAGGAATGGCAGAAAATGAGCAATATAGGTACAGAACCGACACGTCTACGCCTCTCTGTCTCGTTTCTTGTGCAATGCATCCTCTTTCCTTGCTTATTCTTGCCCAGAAAATGGTGAGGCGAGCTGTCAAAATTTAGCGTAAAAGAAAAACAGGCATGGGACTCCACTTTTATCGGTTGTTATAAAAGAATATATTTATTGATGCCTATCCTTTTACTAAACCAAATAATAACAACTTCGCCAATAACCCAATCTTCTTGAGCTTATACAAGCAAGGATCAAAGATGGTGGGAAAATGTGGGAGACTAGCGAAGCCAAAACAACCAAGGCAAACAGCAACCAGTTCCCGTTGTCCGGCCTAACGATAATATAATCGGGCTAAAAAGGGTAACGGTCCATTTTAGTAATACAATCGCTGCCTGTCTACAATGGGATTACTGTTGGGAAGAGCTTCGTAATATGTCCGGCTTAATACCCGGTATTATTAAAGTAGCCCATATTTACCTATCTGCGCCTACATAGTTAGCCTCCAACGGGAGAAAGGATAAATATGACCCGATCATGATGATGCAGAGCTTGCCGTCATAACCGCGTTATATTTATGTTTCAACCCGAATTACAGCTTCAGCATAATAAGAGTGGAGCCAGAACGTATTATTATGCAAATCATAAAGCACAAGGTACTACTACCACTACTACTACTACTACTACTACTACTCTTTAAGGTACTACTAGTAGTACTACTACTACAACTACTACTACTCTTTAAGGTACTGCTACTACTACTACTACTACTATTGTTGACGACGTTCAAGTGGAAAAAAAAACTTTTTTAGATTTTAACTTAGTTTTCTGATTTTAGTTGGAATCAAAGTCGGATTTTGAACTAGTTTTTAGATTATGAAAATTATTATAATATATTAATATCCACTGTATTAATGTAAAAAATGTTTTTGGCAGCAGAATTTTGAATCTTTTTGTGATTGTTACTTGAATTAATAATAATATTAATATTAACTTGATAATATTAATAATTCATTAATAAAATTGAAATTCAAGTACAGTATTCTTCAGTTGAACTTGATTTTTTTTCAATTGCTGAAGCGAATCAGGTTAATCTGTCAAGGAATACATCGCTGGTACTGAGCCGCTACTTTTTGCAAGTCTGTTGCATTCGCAAATGCTCTGTAAATCTCAGCGAGAAAAGTACCATTGCCTCTATATGCTGTCATGAACTGTTTTACATTAGCAAACACGAGCGTGCATGGGTTGAGCTCTGGTGAATACGTAGGAAGGAAGACAAGCACGTCTCTTCACATATTAACAATGACGTCTGATCGAGCAAAAAATATGAACACCGGCTCACCGTGGCAGGGCATTATAAAAAATAATAACAATAAAAGAACACACACACACACTAATGATTAAAATTCTAAGTTTCCGAGAAAAGAGAGAGAGAGAGAG
>WBZZ01006477.1:67500-102500 GCA_019918135.1 Paulinella micropora | reverse complement strand
TACCACCTACCACCTCCCACCTCCCACCTCTACCACCTCTACCACCTCTACCACCACTAGTACCACCACTACCACCACTACCACCACTACCACCCGTGACTACCACCACTACCACTACCACCACTACCACTACCACTACTACCACTACCACTACTACCACTACCACTACTACCACTACCACTACTACCACTACCACTACTACCACTACCACTACCACTACTACCATTACCACTACTACCACTACCACTACTACCACTACCACTACTACCACTACCACTACCACTACTACCACTACTACCACTACCACTACCACTACCACTACTACCACTACCACTACTACCACTACCACTACCACTACTACCACTACCACTACTACCACTACCACTACTACCACTACCACTACCACTACCACTACTACCACTACCACTACTACCACTACCACTACTACCACTACTACTACTATCACTACTACTACTACCACCACTACTACTACTACCACTGCTACTACTACCACTACCACTACTACCACTACTACTACCACCACTACTACTACTACCACTACTACTACTACCACTACACTACTACTACCACTACACTACTACTACCACTACCACTACTACTACTACTACTACTACTACTACTACTACTACTACTACTACTACTACTACTACTACTACTACTACTACTACTACTACTACTACTACTACTACTACAGTAGTATAGGGTCGCACTGACGGAAGTCTCAATTGTTATCGGTTTTTGTCACACTTTCGTTACTCTCCGAGGCTTTTATATTTCATTTTTTTTCAAGTTTTTTTTCAAGTCAAGTCCCTTCTTCTTTCCTCTCTTGTTTCCTTCCATGTTTTCCCCTTCCTTGCTGATATCATCTTTCTTCGCTCTCTTCCTGCTTCTGAGTCACCTCTTTTTTTTTTTTAGTTTTTCCCCTGGCCTTTCTTTCCTGCTTTCTTTCTTTCGTGCCGCTCTTTAGTTATCTTCTTTCTGAAGTTTCTTTTTTTATTAAAAATAAAATATTTAAATAAATAAATAAATAAATAAATAAAAAGAGCTGGCGTCTCCGATGCCGGGATGTAAGTGGTTGCAGCCACGCACTAGCTATAATATCATTATGAGCTACACTAATAATAAGAGGAGGATACATGGATAACAGAACTAACCCATTGTATTTCATAAAAATGTATATAAACTTCGTTTATATATAAACTTCGTTTATATATAAACTTCGTTTATATGGTTTTTTTCGTTATTTTGTCTAAATCTTCCTTAGTCTGCTTAGTTTGTCGTATTTTTGTAAAACAAAGGTATGTTTTGTGCTTCCTGTGTGTGTGTTTTCTGTCTTCCTGTGTGTGTTTTTCTGTTTTTCTGTGCTTGTATTTGATATACGAATAGATAGGTCCGCCACACATAAATGACCATTAGAGCCAACACGTGGGAGGGGGGCAACGAACGAAGTTCGTGGGGGGAGGGGGCGATAGCCACGCGAGTAAGGGAAAAAAAAATAATTTTGCTTTTTGCTTTTGTCTTTGGACGATCAACAAAAAAAAATCCTTTTTGACAAAAATTGGTGGCACCGGCTCAGCCATAACGATCTTATTTTACCAATTGGAGGGATTAAATATTCAATATTAGGATTTGTTTCTTTCTGCTTCTCTTTCTCTATCTGTTTGAGATATTCTTCTTTGTATTTGCCTAATATTTCCTTATTAATTTCTCTATATTTCTTTTGTTGCTCTTGGATCTTATCTTTATTTTTCTTATAACATTCCCTTCGTTGTTTATTTATCTTATCTTTATTTGCTTCTCTATATTTCCTTTGATGCTCTTTAATTTTCTCCTTATTATTTTCCACATACTTTGCTCTATATCGTTGCCTCCTTGGATCAGGAAGACTAAACACTGCCTTTATTTCTTCTATGGTAGAACTCATTATATATACTATTCATTATATATACTTAATACATAATTCAATGTGTGAATATAAGAGCAGGTGAGGCGAAAATAATGTTGCTTGTATTGTGTCCAACCCCATGGTTGGCCACTGCCAAGTACTTTTTTAAAGGTCTGACACTTTTTAGTTATTAAATTTCATTATTTCTTATATTATTTTTCTTACTATTATCTATTTTTTATAGTGTCCAACCTGTCCAACCTTTTATTAAAGGGAAGAAAAAAATTTCCCTCTCCCGTTTTTATACAATAGAAAAAATATATTTTCTGGCGCGGGGGGGTGGCATCGGACGTCGGACACCGATTAATACTAACAAAAATATTCAGTCTCAGATTGCTATAATTAACAACGGCTGTCCGAGTGGTTTTTAACAACATTTAAGAAGAATATCAGGGTTAAATTAGATTTATAATTTAAAATAATTTAAAAAAAAACTTTCTAATATATACTGAGGATGTGTAGCGAAGATGATAGAAAATTTGTTTGGCAGTTAAAAGTTGCTACTACTGAAAATAAAATTTATGAAGTTGTGTCTAACTTCTATGATAGTGAGTTGAAACCTAGTGTCGCATTCCATAATGCTGTTATATTGTTATTTCGCACACCAACAAGTGATGAAGTGATACTTGAGGCACTAAAAGTCATATATCCGAAATATGCTATCATATACCCTAATTTGAATAGTAGGCGACAAAGACTTTCTGAGGTGAGAAAAAAAGCAATAGAGCCTTATCAAAGTGAAAAAGTATATGAAATGAGCAAACTTGATAAATACTTTAATCTGAATGAAGATGAACGAATTGATATTGTAGAAGGATATAAGAAGATGTCAAAGCAAAAAATGAACAAAAAATACAAATTGATGTTCGTGATGTAATGGCTAAAATGAATGATATGATATTAAGTAATGACCCTTATATTAAACTACTTGCTTTGATGATAGCAATTGGAGCAAGGCCTGTTAAAATATTTGACAAAAACACATATGAATTGATACTAGATAAACTTGGTTGCGAGTGAATAATTTAGCAAAGAAAAGAGAAGGGCAGAAAAAGAATTGGACTGAGAGGCCTGTTGTCCTTTTTACTCCTGAATTCGTAATTGAACAAGTAAATTCAATAAGGAAACATTTCAAAAAGAAAAAAGCAGTTATGATTAACAATGAGGGTGTGCTTGATAAACAAAAGAATAATGAATTGAATAAAATAATTATTAAAATCTTCCCTTGGCTTTCGGAATACACATAGAAAAGCAGTATGTTGCGAAAACTATATGCTAGTTTGTCATATAGTAATTTTGCCAATCCGAAATTGGAGAACTTTAATACGTGGGTTTCAAATATGCTTGGTCATGGTGATATGTTAACTAGTTTTAGTTATAGTTGGGTGAATGTTGCCGACCCTGAAGAAATAAAAGCAGAAGGAATTAAAAGAGAATTAGAGAAGTTAAGAAGAAAGATAGATTTATGTTTGAATTTAAATAATATTAATGAAACTGAAAGCGAAAACGGAGAAGAAGAAAGCAAATATCAATCATTAGGGAAAAAAGCGAGCAGAGAGGATAAGTATAAATTGCTTGAACAGATTTACAACGATCACGGGGGAATAATAACAAATACTAAACTAAGAAAGATAAGCAAGATTGGAGCCATTATTATCAATAAGTTTATCAAAGAGAAGAAAGCAGAGAAACCACAAGAAGAACAAAAAGAAATAGAAGAAAAAAAAACAGCCATGAAGAAGAAGCACGAGGATTAAACAAAAAGTTCAAAAAGATTAATACTTAACAACGATTAAAGGTGGTTCGCGATATCTTGCTCTAATATTGGACTCATGTCTGTAGCAATTAATAGAACAAATCGTGAAAAACTGAACACCATCTACATTATCAATATCAATGGCTATAATAGGGGGATGCGATCGGAATGTGCGAGACAAGCCACATATATATTACAAAATTCTTTTTTATAATTCTGCTGGGACATTTCTGAATGAACAAATGTTCTTATGTGTCCAACTATATCGTTTGGCAATTCTCGTATTATCACTGACATATTTTATATAATATAAAATATAAAATGAACCTTTTGGGTCAAAGCACGAATACCCCATCGTCATCAACTACATCGTCGTCTTCTTCTTTATCTATTGATAGCATTAAAGACGCATTACCTACAACCGCCTTCGGAAAATTGCGAACGGCCACTTTGTCGCCAGTATTACAAAATGTATTCACTTATGGCATTAATATGCTAATTCAATGGCGGTTTTAACCACATCGGCCTCAGGTAATTCAACCGCACAGATCACGACTAGTGAAAGAGCAAAATATAGAAGTGGTATGGCTTAGTTGCTAGATTTTCCTCATTGTTTCCGTCATCTATCGCATCAGACACTTGGAATTGCGATATTGGCATAGGCACACCAGCAGACAATTTATGTTTGAGAAAAACAAAACTTGGGAATGTATGTTGTAAGAACGGCAGGAAGTGTAGAAAATGTGGTTCGTCAATATGCTTGGAATGTTGATAAATGTAATAATACTGGAAACTTTCCAGCGATTGATTTTACTAAATTAAACGTGTTTGAAATAGTTGTTCAACACTTAGGAAGTGGTCAAATTACATTCAAAATTGAAAACCCACGAACTGGGCGAATGGAAGTAATCCATTCAATTAAATACGCAAGCACTGCTACCACTCCATCATTGGACCAAGCGGCATTCGCGATTTATGCGAAGGCATATTCATCAAGTCTCGCATCCGTTGTTATGAAAACGGCGACCATGTTTTTAGCGGTTGAAGGGAATATTGATAGGACTATTGCTTTGACTAACTCCTATGATTCAGTCAAGAATATAGGAGCAACGGAAAATGCTATATTTACCATTAGAAACCGCGCCACATTCAACAGCAAAACGAATTACAACATAATATACTTTGAGAATTTATGTATTAGCAATTCAGACACTAAAACGTGTATCGCGAGAATTATTCTTAATGCCACATTGGGAGGAACACCTTCTTATTCAAATTACGATACTGCCACATCATTAGCCGAAGTGGATACGGCAGGAACTACAAGAACAGTTCATCAATATACATTGATTTGTCTCATTATAACATCAAGATAGGACCAAGTAAGACATTTACCGTATCCGCACAAAATACAAGTGGTGGAACCGCGAGCATTTACGCTTGTGTTAATTTCATAGAAGATCAGATTTAAACACACAGGAAGGCCTCTAAAAGAAAAAAAAAAGAATACTTTATTTATTCTTAAGCACCAACTTTATTTTCTATTTCTATTGACATTTTTTATATATATTCAAAATCCTTGTTCTTTATTAATCCTTCGGTTATGGGTGCGTGATTTTTCTTCAAATATAGGTAAAACTAGTCAATGTTAGCACCGCAGGGAATTAATGGTTTATGTTGTTGTAGTCGTCGTAAGTTAATGTTTTTTATCAAAATGAATAACACACGTAAATTTTCTATAAATGTCATTATATTTATATTTTTCTTTTTTCTTAAGCATGATAGACTAGGTATGAGTCATATTAATTAATTTGATTCTTTTTCACATTCTTTTTTTAAGTTTTCAAATATCTGCGCCTTTTGCTTATCCGATAAAGGTAGCCGATATAATATGTTTTCTGGTTTAGAGTATAACTCGCGGTTCTGCTTCACCATCTGCTGGTGTGCCCATATCTTGCTGATCTCTTCTTTTCGTTTTTCAAGCTCGTCAATAGTTGGCTGTTCTTCTTTTTTTTCTTCTTCCTTCTTTGATATTAATACAACTTCTGACATTTTTTTTAATAACTATATATATGCCTATACAATTTTGAAATGGAAGGAACCAAAAAACAACAACAAGCAGAAGGTGCTTCATTGCTGGAAAAGTATGGGACCGAGTGGCATTTAAGTGCTTTTAACTTTAACGGCCCTTTTGCAGAGGTCGAAAGCAGATTTAACTTAAAATACAAAGGAAAGATAGACACACTGAACCCGCATATACCAGCCAATGTGTTGGATTATTATGCGGTTATACACGATATGATGTATTTTATACCAGACACATTATCAATGTCTGCGGCAGACTTTATTTATGTAAGAAACATATTGTTTAACAAAAACATAAAGGCAGGACATAAAGCAACAGGAGTGGGTGTTATTGGTGCAGGCGTTGGATGGCACGCCTTTCTATGGGCATTTGACAATATGGCACTTCCTATCATAGCGATGAACAAAGGAAAAAAAGAGATTTTAGAAGTAGTAAAAAGGGATATGCTTAATGTTATTAAACAGTGGAAGCCGACACAACAACTATTAAAGAGACGTATGAATGCCTTAGGAATTCATTCAATAACACCACCAAGTGAAGCAGAGCAGAAATTAGGATATTCATCTCCTCGTGCGGCAAATACACGATCAGCACGCGAGAGATTATAACACAAATACGGGTCTGTTATGGCATTATATGGAATGTATAATCTATCCAGCAAAATAGTAAAAATGCCATCAAATGTTCCTAAATTCATAAAGGATACTGCTAAAACATCAAAAATGATATACAACTCATTTCCAGAATTGCGAAATGCTCTGGAAAAATACAATGAATATTTGAGTTCAATCGGTAAAATGAATGAACAAGGCGATTTTGTTATTCATGACAAAATAGACAAAGAAGAAGCAAAACGAAAATATATTGAGTTTTTTAATGGAAAAAATATATTAATTTTGTTAATATTAACTTCAATACTGGATGGGATGCAGGCGACATAGACGAAGCAGATATTTCAAAAGTTTATGAAATAAAGAAAATTGAAATTCCAGAAAAACTAGTGGAATTAAAACAATTAAAAAAATTGATAACATAATTGAAGATTATAATAATTCTACATTAAAAAATATTTATCGAGATATAACATTAGACGAAACGATGAACATCACTGGAGAACAACTAACTGGAATACAGCACTTAGGACATAATTTGCAACATTTACCAAAAAACAAACAAGTCGAAATATTAAACGACTTAATCAAAGAAGTGAATACAACATACGGCGCAAATATCACTTTAGAAGAAGCAGATAAGGAAAATGCGGGAAAAGTATATAACAAAACTTTTAAGACAGTATTACAGATCATTGAAAAAAAGCCAGAAGCGATCGATGCGTTGATCAAACTTGATGAGAAATATGACAACAAAATTGAAAACATTGTAGCAAATGCGACACTGACTACAATAACCGCAGAACCGCCTGCCACTACAACAACCGCAGAACCGCCTGCCACTACAACAACCGCAGAACCGCCTGCCACTACAACAACCGCAGAACCACAGCCGACAAGCCCCGCCTCTGATTTAATACACCATTCATGACGATATCAAACGCACCAACAGTCCAAGAGAAAAAGGAAAAGAAAGAACAAAAAAATCAAGAACGAACCACGCCCGACAGAAACAGCACCAGTTAAGGATACGCTCGTGGCCTGCATAAATCCTATTCAATCTTTGATTAACAAGTATATGAAAGACACAAAGGAAGATGCTCGACGCGAACTACTGGCGATGATGGCATTTGTGCCATCTGATAGGAATGGCGGGATGGGCACAGAGAAAACAAATGAGTTAATTAAGGGCAATACTGTTACTTTTAATAGAACCATAAACGGCCATTTATACGATGATTGGTATAATACACTGAATTCAATAACACCAACAACAACTCTATCACAAGATTACAAGAAAAGATGTTGCGAGACACTTTCAATACATGCAATTGAAAACTCGTGCAGTAAATATGAAAAATGCCAGAAACTCAAAGAAGATGTTGTTGAACCAAGTCCAGACTGCATGCGAAACAAACGACTTCAAGCCTCTCGTAAATCCATCTGGCAGTTATATGTATGGCAGTCCATACGCATCATTCTTTGAAAACCTACCAGCGAACCCGAATAATGGCAGGAACTTTGATGAATTTTATAGAAACGAAAATTATTTTTGTTAATTCTTAAATATAAAGATTAAATATACAGAATGCCACCGTTAAAGAAGTATTATAGAATAGATGATTATAGGGCAATCAATGCTAAACAAATGCAAGACCCTTTTTCTGCGGGCGATGACGAAGCGATAGGCGAAACCATACTCAAACCAATTGAAACAGCAAAAGAAACTGCGGAAGATAAGAAAAGAGAGCCAAAGTTTAAGAAAGACTTGAACATTCACCTGTTTCTTCTGAACGAGATGATGTATTTCAATTAGAAAAGCAGAAGATCGGCGTATCACCAAGCATGGGTATGATGATTATATCATGAACGACGGGAAGTGGTAAAAGTGTGTTAATATTTAATCTGCTCGGCAAGAAATCAATGCTAAAAAGACTATTTTGAAAAAATCTTTATATGGTCTCTGTCTACGTGTCCGATATTAGAAGAAACATTGAAAATAAAAAAGTCTCACATATTACACGAAGATGACCCGAACGTATTACTCGGAATATTAGAAAAACAAAAAGAGATAATAGAAAATATGGGATTTAAGCAGGCCCCACGTATTCTTCTTATATATGATGACTGCGCACAGAGTAAGACATTTTTAAAGCACCCAGTTCTGACAGAACTTGCATTTGCTGGTACACATAGTAAAGTGGCGTATGGCTTACACCACAGAGTTATGTGCAGATACCGCGCCATGTTAGAATTAATGCTCACTACCTGATTTTAATGCACGGCCTCCGCAAGAGTGAGATAGACAGATTTAGCGATGAGTTTGAAAGTCCTTATTTAACTAAAAGAGAATTTGAAACTATGGTGAGGTATGCTACCAATGACCCATATTCATTTTTGTTTGTAAATAACAATCACAAAGACAAAGCAGACCAATTCCGGATCGGTTTTGATAAAATAATCAATAACAAGAACAGAATAGCCTGAAATGGCATATTTATTTATTTTTTTATTAAAAATTTTAGCGGGTTAAAATATAAAGATATAAAAAAGGGAAATGGCAGACAAACGATTTAGAAACACATATACACAAGCAGTGTCGGTATGGCACACACGACACGACAAACGATGTAGAAACACATATGCACAAGCAGTGTCGGTATGGCACACACGACACGGGGAAAAAGGGAAATTCAAAGTGCCAAAAAAGGAACTCCAGAATACGAAAAAGTGCTGGAAATAAAAAAAGAAATTGAAAGTGGAAAAATCCCCAAATCACTATATACCAAAGAAGAAGTTGAATCAAAGAAAGCAAAGCGCAAACCAAGAGCACCGAGAGCACCAAAAGAAAACGAAGCAAACAAGGACCGCAGATGCTTATCTGGACCCGTTGCTTCAATTGCTCCAACAACTATGACACCACAACAAACAATTGAAACGAAGCCAGAGATAGTCCAGCCGACAACCGCGCCAGTCGCAGCACCAGCGGGAGCACCCGCGCCAGATATATCTGTTGAAGCATCTATTGAAGAGGCGATGGACAAACTCCTAACAGCCAAACGAAACAGACGATGCACGAAGAATTTGAATAAGAAGTAATTTATTAATATTATTTTTTTTGATGTAATATAGAAAGAATAAAGTCAATGACACAAGCAGCAATTGCATTGGAAGCAAAACACGGCAAGACTTACATTAATGCTCTTAAACAGATAAGTGATTACGATGACCCATACAACACGAACTTGGTTAATTTTTATGGAGACGGCTCGCCACTAGTCTGTCAACCATTTAAACAATACCCCGCGCCGATGAAAGTACCAAAGCAGTTGGACGATGTGCTACCAGATTACAGTGACAAAGACAAAATAGCAGTTTATTTAGATACTGCCGCGACTAATATGGAATATTTTCAAAAAGATATTCAAAATGCTTATAATAAAGGCAAGAATTGGCGAATGTTAGTGCGGATAGCAACGAAGAATTGATTAATGCGATTAAATCATTAAATGCGAGAACAAAGAAAATATAAAATAATCGTAAAATTTTTCTATTTTTATGATATAGGTTAATTGTCGAAAAAAACAAAAAGATGGAAAGCCGTGGCGAAGATTTAACCCCCGAGCACTTGGCTCTTCACAATCTACATTATGCCACTCCACCCAAGCTAGGAATAACCCAGCAGGGCAGTATTTTTAAGAGACATTATGCCGATCAGAGCACATACACGAGTGCCAATACCGAACTTATAGTAACATTGCAAGCTTCAAATGATTTTGTTTATGGCAGAAACTCTTATATGATGTTTGATGCAAAGGCCACAAATCTTGGCTCGGAAGCAAAAACACTTGTCGGCTTTCGTAATACACCAGCAACTGCTCTATTTGAAAGATTTATGCTTGAATCCAAAGATGGTAGCGAACTTGAACGTATTGAGATGTGAATAAGCTCGTGCGAAATGTGCTCCCTTGGAAATATCCTGTGGATTATAATTCAACTGTCACCACAATGGCTGGAATGTAACTATCCCAATAAGAATTTTGGAACATATGCAGCAACTGATACTAGCCTTGAACGATGCAACAACCACCGCGACTGGTGTTGATCTGCGGGTCGTTATCCCTCTATGGTTTTTCTCGGGAGTTTTTATCGAAGAAACGCTCATCCCGCCTTCTATGATATCAGGAATGAGATTCCGATTGTCACTGTGAAGCACTCACATTGATTACAACTGATGATGGTGCTGCACCTACCAATGCAGTTGGAACTTCTCTGACCTACACTATCACGAATCCAATGATTGTAACCGAAAACTATTCAATGGCCCCCGCGGTGATGAAGAACATCATGGAACAGATGGCATCTGCAGATGGTCTCCCATTTGCTTATGAGACATATTACAACCAACAGGCGAACCCAAGCATTTCTGCGGACTACAACTTGCAAATTAATAAGGCAGTTGCACGTGCGCAGTCTCTGTGGATTATAACTCAAAGAAACATAAGTGCTTCGGCGGATGTTGATAATCTTGGAACTGCTATCATGCCTTATTATCAATATCAAACACGGAAAGATGCCACTTGGAACTTCCGAAGCACTTGCAAATGTGCGAAAGAACTGCGCGGAATTGTATTTGAACAATCTTCAATGCACTGGTGGGATCCGCGACCCGTATTACACTCCTGCCATTTCATTTGATAACTTCCGCAGTTTGTATGGATTGGAGGCCATTGCTCAGGACACGACAACTGCCACAAATGGCGGATTTGCGGTTATTGCTCAAAATTTGAACCAGTCTCATTCTTTGGAGAAGTGCGGGCTCGCAGTGAATAACTCCAGAACCTGTGAAACAACCATCAGATATAATACTGAGATCGGGGCCGTTGATAAAGCCATCACCGCATTCTTGTGTTATGTCAAGGTTGCGCACGTCTACAATTCGCGAACAGTCGTAAAACAGATTAAATGTAAGCCTTATTTCTTTAAAACTTAAAAAAAGAATAAAAAAAGGACTTAATTTATTATATTTGTTTTTTTTGTATTAATTATATACAATTGCAAGATGGAGCTTGTTGCTACACAATAAGAGAATATTATTAAGACAAAAAATCTAGACTCATCCGTATATCAAGCGAAGATAAGGATGCGTCGTCATCTTCAACAACTACAAATGCACAGTTTAAGGTGCAACTGCCTTCAAGTGGTAAGACCATGGATCAGATTGTTGGATATGTAATCAAGTCAATTGAAGTGCCAAATGTGTTTAATAACATTCCTTCATATGCGAATACTCTAACATTAATTAAAACAACTGGATCGGCTACTAACACGGCTATCGTAACTGCCAATCAATACACCATAGACACTTTTATTACTGCTCTTCAAACTGTTATCAATGCAACGATTACCCCTGACACCGTGGCGATTACTTTAAATTCTGTTAATAAACTTAATTTTGCTTTCACTGGCGACACATATGCATTTGATTACGACAATAGCACGATCAGAGACAAAATCGGATTGACGACCTCGGGCGGGTTGTGTTCTAGGTCCGCCAACGACAGGTCTCCGCCCGGGTCGCAAAAGTCGGTTTGCATGTCGACGACCACGAGGCAACTCGAAAAAAACGATGTTAAATATGCCATTGCCGAAATGTCCTCTGCTAAAAAGATTTTTTTAGCTAAGATCCGCAAACTACGAAGAATTTTCTTGCCCTTGTCTTTAGCCGCGACTTCCTCAAACCCGAAGTCCGACCAGCTGCCCAGCTGGCAACGCAGCAGCGACCAGCTGGGGCAGTGCGTCTTGGGCCCTGCCACGAGGTCGTCTGCGCTGTAAGTCAGCTGCCGGAGACAGATCAGACACTTGAAGTGCAAGGGCTGCGGGGGCCTGCCCGTCACGTGCACGAGCGAGGGCGCGAAGCGCCTTTGGTGGCCGGGCAGCGACAGCGGCAGCTTGTGCGCTTTCAACGCGCGGTCAAGCGCGGACGGCTCGGGGGTCGGCTTTTCCAGCGGCGGCGGCTCTGATAGTTTGCGCTTCTTGGGGCTGGCTCGGGTGTCGGTGGACATTGAAGACAACTTCTGCCCAACCAGCAAAACAAAAAACCCACAGCAATTCTATTCGTCGACAGCTTTTTGCCGGGGGGTCCGGGGGAGAAAAAAAAACGAGAAGAGAAGGAGATTGGGGAGGGAGTGTCTTGGGCCCCTCCCCTCCCCGCAAGGAGGGGGGGGGGGGGGGCGTTGCGGTGTCCTTTTGCCGTAAGGCCCCCCCCCCCCCCCCTCTCACTTCCATAGCGCCCGCACAACAGTGAAGAAATTAAAAAAAAGAAAGAACGCCGTAAATTACTTTGGCATCTGGCGCGAAATTCACCGGGTCCGGATTTTCAAGGAAACAATTTGGCCGCAGTGGTATTTTTTTTTTGTTTCAGCTGAACTTGGGAGGAAACGCGGGCGGGCGGGGCAAAAACATTAGCGTTGCCTCGGCCCCCCCCCCCCCCCCCCAAGGTTGTGGAGAGATGGGATCCAGCTTCACACAGATTGAACAATGGAAGTTGAGCGGAAGGTCCAACACTTCACCTTTTGAATTACGCAGAACGATATCAACAGTCCGAAATGAACGGGCGCTCTGATAAGTGACGAAATCCGCAGTGTCGTTGGCACTAAAATAATAACACATAACACCGAACGGCTTATCCATTGGAATATTGCTCACGACGGAAAAGTTGACCTGACCTTCAATGAGCCCCGACTGATTCATCGCCTTAGAATGAACATAAACCATGGACTCGCCGATTAAATTAACAATCGACTGCATGGTCGTGTTAGCCCCAGCCGATATATCTGCGGTCAAGGACTGCTTCGACAACATCAAGCGCCTGTTGTCGGAAGTGCCGTTCGGCCTCGTGGTCTGGACGCTCGACACACACCCGGCCGATCACGTGTCCTTTATTACTTCAAAAAGTACGCACACCAAGCTAAACGCGCAAAAGATCGACGGGGACCGGATCGAATACATTTACAATGGCACCAAAATCACGCAACAGCTGTACAAGAGTCACTGCATAGACGGCACGCCAGGGCAGAAGGTTACCAAAGAGCTGCTGGAGTTTGCGCCGCCCTGGGACACGCCCTCCGGCGAGCTGGTGGTGCCAGCAGCCGGCGTTTGCGCAGCCGAGGCCCAGACATATTTCCGCAAGGGCGTTGACATTAACGTGGACGCCAACTCGGCTGTCTTTAAGAACGACGGCAAGACCGAGGTCCAATGCCCGAACCGCGCCGGCTGCCACAACTTCAGCCTGACGGAGATCCTGCGAGCGCGCCAGGTTACGCACGTCTACGTGATAGGAGTGGCGGCCGATATTTGTGTGCAACGCACGTGCGAGGACCTGGCGCGTCAGGGCTTCCGCGTGTGTGCCGTGGAGGACGCCACGCTGCCCTTCGCCAAAGGGCAGACGCCCCGCGTGTGGGCGGGGCAGGGCAAGAACTTCAAGGTACTGGAAACCAGTAATTTAATCAGCCAACTCCAGTCCAAGAGCCATCAACCAACGGCGCCGCGCCCGGCACTTGAGACGCTGCGGCAGCTGCACAGTGCGATAAGTTTCAAGTTGTGCGAGGGGGCGTTACCGTTGGTACGACAGGGCGCGGCGGCCGCCATCGACGAGATCGAGGTTGGCAGCAAGCCTCCGAAGTGGCTGTCTAAATATTTTACCCCAGAGGGCAAGTACATTCCGGGACTCGTGGGCGACCCCGCGTGCCCCCGCAACGCGTGCTTTAACAGGGAGGCGCACCAGCCGCAAGACAAGGAGCCGCGGGTGAAATTCGGCAGGGTGCTGCCAAACGCCAAGGCGGCAAGCCCGTACAACCACGCATTCGTCCCGGACAAGCAAAAGGTGGCGGGGTTGGCCGACGTGTGGAAGCCGTTCTCGGGCTCCATGGGGCCCAACCTCGTGCTGTTCTGGCCCAAACAGGGCGCAGGGCCCGCGGGTTTGAGGTATGGCGAGAACAGGGTCAACGTCTTCGGCGAACGCTTGCAACATGCCAAGGGCGAGGCCAAAATTGTGGCTGCCCCCGTTGCCTGCTGCGGGAGGTTAATATTTCGTTCCGTAACGACCACGCTATCGCGCTGCTGGATCTGCTGAGGCAGTCTCTGCTGAGCGCGCTCGAGCTGTCAGCCGGTCGTGAAAACGGTAGTATGTTTGTCTGTTACAACAAACCAGCAACAGAGGCTCTGCCCGACGACAAACCGGCGGCGAACGCCGCGGTCGCGCTGTTGTTCGCCATTCTGTACGACCGGGCCAAAGCCCAACCTCTGATGCGACGGAGAATGGCAGCCAGGCCGACGTCCTGTGCAGCGTGACGGGGTGGGGCTGGCGCACGTACTTCCAGACGTTTACGAACTCCGCGCAAGAAGAGGTTGCGCCTAACTTTTCGGTCTGTTCGCCGCACTTCCAGTGCCTGTTCTACCCGCAGCACAAGGGTCGACAGACGACAATCGATTCGTTGTCAAGGTTCCTCGGGGATACTGAATATATTGACAAAGTTTGGAAAAAACAGGGGTTAGACAATGACTACATAAGTGTACGGATGATGCTTACATCTGGTCATGTGACGGGCCCGGCCCGGGCGGAGTACTTATTGCGACATTATGAAACGCTAATAACCAAGGTGCTACAGCCACAGCTGCTGGCCTCCAGCAGAATGGCCGACACTCACGCCTGCACCAAGCGCAGCTTCGCAGATGCGGACGATGCGCTGGGGCTACTCGAGAGCAACCACGTGAAAAACAACCTGACCGAAGAGGCGCCAGACGGGCAAACGCTTTGGAAGCAGGAGTTCGGCGTCAGTGTGTGCGTACACTGCCAAGGGGGGTGCGTTGAGGAGTAACTCTCGTTATAAATTAAAAGCAAAAACAGTTTTTTTTTTAATTTCTTGTTGTTTTGTTTTTTTTACTTTTGCTTGTCCTCTGGTGGCGCGTCTTCTTCTTCTACGTCTGTTACAATGACCAAGTGGGTGCGCAGTTTCTTGCAGGCCGTAATAGCTGCGCGGGTGATTCGGGTGCAAGAGAAAATACCTAGTTGTTTCAACTGCCTGAGACGACCTAGGTGTTCAAAGACGCGATTATCCAGCTCTTCACAACTGTCTAACGTCAGCTGTTCGAGATGTTCTAGATCACACAATTGAGCAACCACGGCAGGAGTAATATTTGCCCAGCCCAGATCCAGGATCCGCAAATTTTTTAGGTGCTGCAATGGTCTTACTGCGGCATCGGTGAGTTGGGTGCAACCGTAGAGGCTTAACGCCTGCAGTTCATTGGGCAGATCTTGGAGGTAGGTTTCCTCAACACTGGTACAGCTTTCCAGGCTCAGGTACCGCAAGTTGCGCCAGGCCGACAATTGTCTGAACCCCGTGCCTCTGATACCAGTACACGAGCTTAGATACAACTTTTTCAAATGCGCTAGAGGGCGCAAATGTCGGAGCCCCTCATCAGTCAGAAAGGTATTTCCTCACAGGTCTAGAATTCGCAGATTGGTCAGGCTGGCGAGCACGCCCAGCGACAGGTCGCTGAGCGGGCAGCGGCCGAGTTGCAGCTTTTGTAGTCGACCGAAGCTCTCCAGGAACCAGACATTAGTCAGTCGGCTGAGAAAGCCCAGATCTAGATAGATCAGGCTGGTCAGGCCACAACGAAAGAGTTTGAGCCGCGTTAACTTTTCCAGACCGGCCACCACGGCCAGCGCGTCGTCGGTGATACTGAAACAGTTGGTCAGATTCAAGGTCTGCAATTCAGTTAGGGACTGCAGCCAGCTGAGATCTGTAAGTGTGGTGCAACCACACATGCTGAGCTGCCGCAGGCAGCCGCCGGCTGACGCAATTCTCGAGTGTCTACTAAGTTAGGAACGGGTTGAGTCCGGCAAGCAACAGGGTGCGCGGCCGGACCTGCGTGAGGTAAGCGGCTAGCGCTTCGGGGCTGACTCCCGGGCAGCGAAAAAGGCTCAGCCAACGGTCGCACCAGGCCCCCCCCCAGTCACCGAGCCAACGCTAGCTAGACCGTCTTCCTTGGTTTCTAGCACCGGCTCCTGGGATCCCAGCCTCTGCAAGCCAGTGACCTTCGCTGCTTCTAGTAGTTCCTCGTCCACCACGTTGTCGGGGAGCAACAGGCTGCGCACACAAGTGCCGCATTGGTGCATCTGTGCCAGGATCGACAGCCTCCTGTCGGCCGGCAGCTTTTTGTCAAAGGTGACGCTAGTGATTTCGCGCCATTCAGCCCATCTTGCGTCAGGGATTGGGGGGAATGTTGCGCCGATCTCCACGGTCGACCAGCTTTGGGGGCGCGGCATGTCGCGGGTTTTCGTGCACAGCGCCATCCACACCGCATACAGCCAGGCAGGGCTGCCGAACACCAAAGGAAAAACCACTTCCCACACGTCGGCGGGCAGTTCCAAGAGGGTGCGCACATCGGTGCGCGGGCCGTTCACTTTTTGGCGCTTGGGCGCGGACATTCTTGCGCGAACTCGGTTCCTTTTTTTTTTTTTTCTTTTTTAATACATATTGCAGAACAAAGAAAAAAAAATTACCCCAAGCACTCTTTCGTGTTCCCCCCCCCCCCCCCCCCAACCCCCTCCACTCCCCTTGCTATTCTAACAAAACCAAAAGGACCCCCCCCCCCACCAGCAATATTTTTTCTTTATTGTCAAATCGTTAGCCCGGGATCGTCGAGAGCCAGATTTCTTTTTGCCACCACCACCAGCCGCCGGGCAGCGTCTGTGCGCGGTCCACGGGCCTGACCAAAGCCTCTACTACTAGTATTTGCGCGCCGGTGCTCGGCCGTCCGCGCAGCTTGTCGCGCAGGTAGTCTTTTTGCGGCAGCCCTAACTCGCGCTCGGACCAGTACGCGCACGCCACGCCGTCCTGGCCGGGGCGGCACGCCGCGTACAAGACGCCACCCTCGGCGTCGGCGGGCACTAGCCGCAGCAGCCGCCGCGCCAACCGCGGCTTCGCGACGCGCGCCACAAATACCTTGGCCAGGGCCCGCTCCGTATCTTACCCGCAACAGCCGCGGTGCTCGCCCTTAGCCGCGTCGCGGCACTTGCGGCTGCAGTACACTGCGTCGTCGCAGCGCCGGCAGCGGCGGCCGCCGCCGTCGGTTGCGGGCCACCACTCGTCGCAACCGTCGCGCCAGCACAGCAGCAACAAGACCTCTGCTTCTTCTTTAACTTCGGGCGGGCGCCTGCCGATCACGACACGCCTCTTCTTCTTCTTCGTCTTTGTCTGTTGCTGTCGCGCCGCCGCTGCCGCCGTGGCCACCGCCGCCGCCGCTCGGTCGCGCCGTCGCCTTCTCTTGCGGCCCATAAGCTAAAACTGCCCAAAACAAGCCGAGACAGAAGGTTCAGCCCGCCGCCAATGCAGACAAAAGAAACAGCACACACACACACACACAAAGCGCGCGGGCAGAAGGGTGTAAAAGCGAAAGAGAATGAAGGACCGTTGTTTCTAGAGCAGCCGGGAGATTATTTTCTGTTTGGGGTCTCGGAAAGGAGGGGACGACGGATCGCGCGGGGAGGGGGGGGGGGTGGGGGGGGGGGGGGGGGCCGCCGCTATTTTTCGCGGCCGGCCCCCCCCCCCCCTTCCGGGAGGGGATGCCAGAAGTTTCAGTCTGTTGCCGAAACGTCCTTCGCTCAAAAATTTTTTTTTTCACAAGTTCCATAATTCGGTGAATTTCGCGCCAATTGCCGAAGATGCCGCAATTTGTGGACACTTGTGTTTTTGCCGCAAGCTGCGGCACGCAATAAATCTTTTTTTTGGTGATGTTTCGGGAAAGATTTGCGGGCGGGGAAAAAAAATTAAATGTCAAAATTCCCCGCCCGCCCTCATTCCCCGAAAAATTTTCTGTGGCTACAAATGTGCCGAAATGTCCTTTGCAAAAAAAAAAAAATCACAGATTTCGGTTTCCCGGTACACTTGGCGACAAACGTGGAAAACTCTGCAAGTTGCGGACGAAGTTCGCTCGCTGGCGCGGTGATGATACGTGGTAAAAAAGGAAAAATCAGGGACATTTCGGCAGAATGCCTTTTCCCACCATATCTCGACATGAAATGTACGGGGGCCGCGCCAGTGCCTCTTTCCCTCCCTCTCTCTCTCCACACCTTCCCCCCCCCCACCCCCACCTTTCCCTTCCCCCCCCCCCCCCTCCTTTCCAGCCCGCTTCCAGCCCGCGGCCGAGCGTCATTAATAATAGGTAAAACAGCAACCTTTCATGGATACTCCGCTGGGAGACTGCTGGTGCCAGAGCCAAGCGCTGGCTCAGCAGATTAATTGTGTGCTGGACACAGCGGGCCGCCGCGTACGTGACGACGGGGCCGCGCCCAATTTCACCCTCATGTCCGGTGGGCGCCTCCACCTGACCTCCACCGAGCAGCGCTTATGCGTCGCGGCTCAACCGGTTTGCGCTAGTCCAGGTCATCCACGACCCCTGCGCCTTAATCGTCGATCTGGACGCGCGCCAGTCCTCGCTGCTCACGCCCGCTCGCTTCTTGAGCTTTCTGGAACGCTTCCTTGTCGTGCTGGCGCGCCTTATCATTGTGCGCCTGGCCGCCGCGGGCAGACCGTCGGCCTGGGCGGCTTGCACCGCCCACGTGCTACAAAGCCACGGCCGCGTCGACAAGTGGAAGACACAGCCCGCTGGCACGGGCTCTGCCCCCCGGCAGCGCAACTTGGTAAGCTACGACAAGCTGTCGTACCATTTAGTTTTCCCCCGGCTCGTTCTCTGCTGGGCAGGTGCGCGCAAGCTCATGCGCGAAGCCACCGCCGACTTTGCGCGAACCTGCCCCTCCTTCGCCGACCTCGACCTGTCCACCATCGTCGACCTCTCGATCTACAAGCAAAATGGCGGGATGTGCAGGTACCACTTCTGCGACAAGGCCGAGCGCAAGCCCTGCGCCGGTTGTTTCCAGGAGCCCTCGCGCGAGAGAGGGCGCTGTCCCTTCAACATGAACTGCCACCAACCCGTCTACGCACAGCGGGTTTTGCTCCTTTGGGCGCTACAAGCTCTGCGTACCCAGCGGTAGCTCCAGCTCTTCCTCCACCTCTAGCACGGGCGACCCCGATCCGATCAATGAACCTTCGCACGAATTGATCGCCCGAAGCCTTTGCTTTCACTCCGCACAAGACATGAACGACCTCAAATCGACGAATTCGTGGCGCTGGCCAGCGTCGGCGAGACCGACGCAACAACAGCAGGCCCCGCCTGGCACGACGACGACGACCCCGCGCGCTTTGAGGGACGGCAAGCGAAACGAAGTCTGCCAATCCGCCCCAGCGGCCCGCCTCCACTCGGCAGGGTGCCTCCCTGGGGGGGGCGCAGGCTGCCGGGGTGGTAGGTCCTTTGTTCTCTCTCTTACTCCGTTAGAGTCTTTCTTTTATTTTTTACCAACCCCCCCTCCTCTCCCCCCCCCCCCCCTTTTTTCTCATCATCCTCGGGGGGTGAGGTGAGGGCCAACGGGGGGGGGGGGGGGAACCATACCTTTATTTTTTTTGCGTGGGACTATAGTTTCCGTGTCATTTTTCCGTGCCGGACAAGTAGTGAACCGTCCTTGCCTTCCCTGCCCGTCCCGTTCTAGAAGAGCAAAAAGCGCTACTGTTTAAAGGTTCTGTATGCCACTGGACCCGCAACGCCGGCGGCCCCCCCGCCGCTGCTAACCAAGGGCAAACCCCAGCCACGCTCCTGGGAATTAGAGAGCTGGAGCGCTTGCGCAGAGCTAGCTGGCAATTGGACGACGGTCACTGGCTCAGACAGGACACTGTGGTAGAAATGGAGACTGCGGAGCCACCTCCTGTCGCTGGCGCTGGCCATGCTAGGGCTGGATGAACATGCATCTCCCGACAGATTATTTGCCATGCCCCGGGACCTGTGTGCATATGAACTAGGCTTGGTATGCAAGGGGGGCGGCGACTGGCTCGTGGCGCCTAAGGACGACGGGGTGCGTGTGCTTTTACTGTTTTTGCGGGGCAAGTGTTTTTTTATTAAGCGGGAAAGGCCGTACGTGGAGGACGTAGAGCCGGACGCCCCGTTCGACGAGAGCGACGAAATGTCGTCGTTTTTTCTGCTAGATGCGGAGTTGGTCCAGAAAGCCGGCACCAACGCTCGTTTATTGCGCGTTTGCGACCTGTTAGCGTACGGCCCGCAGTCGCTGTGTGGGCTGCCCTTCTCTCGGCGGCTGTGGCTGCGCGATCTATTCCTGGCTAGCCTGGCCAAGGACAGCAAATGCCAGACGCTGCGCACCCTGGCCTGCAAAGAATTCTTTCCGCTGGACCAAGCCGCCGGCAAGCTGGCCGGCTTGCAGTCCAGCGGCGGCGGCTGGTATTTCGACCAGGGCGAGTACCGAGTTCCGGTCGATGGTCTCATCTTTGCGGAGGCATACAGGCAAGACAGGCAAGTTTCTATGACCCCCCCCCCCCCCGACACACCACCTGACGAGCCTTTTCTATCACCTAGCAAAGAAAGAGAAGCAGCAAAACAGAGTCAGGGAGATAAGAAAATACCTGTTAACGACGGTGTCAAAAAGGAACACAACAGCTCTTCCTCTAGCTCCACTCCACCTGTCAAACAAGAACAGGACAGTTCCTCCTCCAGTTCAGCTCAACCCACCACCTCTACTGCTTCGGCAGTTGCTGAACAAAAAGGGTCTGCCGAAATCCCCGTAGTGACTAGCGAATCTAGACCAAACCCCACGTTTGCATCTATATCAACAGACAAGTACTATCAGCAGATAGAGGAAAGGAGAAAGATGAAGCACAATCGTTCCATATTTGCACTCTTAATTCAATCCTGTTGCAAGGACAAGGAAGCAATGTCGGTCATCAGGACAGCTGGTACCGACGTGTTCAGTGTTTTCTGGCGTTACGGAAACGATATGGTGGTCTTGATCTTGTCAAATGGAAAGAACATCAGGATTTTCATGATTATTCTTTCAGAGGGTTCGAGACGTAAGATCTTGGCTTACGGCCTTTTTTGGCAACATAGCGGACCAGGAAGCGGTCATGAGGGTTCCCTACCCTGAGCTCGTGAAGACAGAGATGGTCATGAAGAAAATTGAACACTTGACTGAATTTGATACCTATCGAAATAAGGTCACTAGTCTCCTAGGCCTACCGGAGGAACGGCCAGGTTGGGGGTCACTCGTGAAGGTAATAGAAGAGATAGCACAGACGGAGGAGTCAAAGTCGAAAATGAAGAAACTTTACGCGTCTGGGGGTGGTTTTCGTACCCCTTCATCGAAAGCTCACTCTGGAGCTGGAACACGCAGTGACCCAATTTCAGTCAACCTTATGGGTAATTATAATCAAACAGGGAGAACACCCCATAAGGACGGATGTTACAAGTCATGGTGACCATCAGATCAAGATCTGTATTGTCCCATGTACCCTTCCTGAATGTCCACGAGATGGACATGTCCCTGTCAACTGCCCCATAAGGAGAAAGGCAGCAAGAATAGTCAACGTAGCTAAAGGAGTAGGAGAGTTGAGCTTAAATAGCAAGGGTAAGACTAAGAAGAACAGGGAAGGGAAAAGGAAGACGAGACAACAGAGAGGAGAGGGAGGGAAGGAGAAAAGAAAGCTAAAGGCATCTGACTTCATCAAGAAGAGTACAGCTAAAGCCAAGACGATTAGTTTGAACGCAGGAGGTTCCGACTCTTCTTCTGAGGAATCTGAAGAAGAAGGAAAGGAGTCCGAAACTCCTGGTTCAGACGAAGAGTCTGCTACTCTTGATGAAGATGAAGGGGGGGGGGGGAAGAAGTGGGAGAGATAGGATATATCAACCACATGTTAAGCATCAACATGATGGAAAAAGAAGAAACGGACGAAGAAGATTCGAACGTCACATGTGAAACCACCCCACCTTTTTCCTCTTTTGGCCCACAACCATCGCCACCTCACGCATCTGAATCGAGAGATGAGAAGAAGAGAGAGAGCAACACACACGCAACTAACATGCATGCTCACCCTTCTACCCCTTAATCACAGTCCATTCCCCCCCTGAAAGACAATAGCTTTGGTACTTCCCTCGACATGGCAGGTGACCCCACACCTCTAGGGGTAATTTATCCCATGGAGGATGGATAGGGACTTCGCCGTGTCGAGGGGGGTTACAAGAAATTTCTCATGAAATCTCGTGCATCCACTTCAAACCATTTGCGGGAAGAAGAGGGTCCTCTTCTCAACTTATGGGCACAACCCATCAGGGGTAGTACTCTCCCGGTTTCAGCCAAGAAACAATGTGAGGGGTAGAATAGGAGAGGAATCAGGTGCACATGGAGATTTGGAGCCGTCCGGGCAAAGAGAGAGGGTAGTCAATGTGTGGTGAGGATGGACACATGGGTACGACTTTTGCTCATATCATATTGGTGTGGAGCAAATGAGGGGTGATCTATTGGCAGTAATCAGAGCACAATTGAATAGGGGGATTATGCCATTCGAAAATGCTTTGATGTTGGCCCCAATGGAATGGATTCTACGACCATGGGCTAGGATAGAACAGAACCCTCCTCCTGCTCAACCCAATCGCCCAACATCACCCACAAGCACTTCATCACACAGTCCTGCCTCTGTTCACAGCTCACATGTTGTATCATCCCTTCCCACAGGTCATATGCCCTCTACTCCAGCTGTACAACGTTCTAACCCAAATACGGAAATGGGTGAGAACGTTGAGGGTGTAGTAGAGGGAACCACATGCACTCAGGTAGATAAGGGAGAGAGAGAGAGAGAGAGAGGTGAGGGGACGATGTCTGATGAAGATGATGATGAAACTAATTCCCCCACTTCTACACCGAAGTTCTTTTCTCCCTCTGACACATCTGTACAACGCTCAAAATCCGAAAAAGAGATGAACGGTTGCATGGCGGTGGGATGAGGGGAAGATGATGATGTTGGGGGAAAGGGAGAGATACTAACTGTTAAGGAGATAAAGAGATTGGCAGGAGCGTTAGTTGAGGGTGCAAAGGAATTAGAGGTGAGGGATTCTCTCATCACTGGAAAGGATAGGCAAGTCAACGAATTGTACATGAACTCTATGTGGATATCCAGATTTTCATTATTTCGATGGCACATAAGTGGAAGGACTCCATCTCAGAACACAACTATTGGAGTACAGGGATTACTCAAGTTACAAACTCTAGGCCTAGAAGAAGACAGCAACCACAACATACCATCTTCAAGACCTAGCCGCATCTCTTCTGACACTACTTCAAGCACCGCACTTTCATCTCCTGAAAAAGATTTTGTCGTGATGATGCGTGAGAGAGAGGGAGATGAGAAAGAGATGCCTGAAAGGAGTGTGGCGGGGATGGTTTGGGTGGATGATAGTGGGGCGAGTGAGTCACAATCGCCCCAATGTTAAGGACGTGTTCGTCAGGATGAAACACAACCCTCAGAGGTTCAAAATTGCCAAAGGTAGCATCAAAAGCGAGTACAAAGGAAAGGTTTTGATGCAACTTTCGGGGGCAAACGGGGAGCTGATCCAAGTGTACGACTCACACACTACGTAAACTACAACCCCCATTTGAGTTACGGATTAGTAGCCACATCAGCTTCACTATTTCCTTTTTACACATGCTGTTCTTGTCACCAAATTTACCGTAAATATGTTTTTACAGAAAATAGGTAAGAAAGGCAGTGATATGGGGAAAATATGCAATTGGTAGTGAAACTTTGACTTAACAGTTTGCATTCATTTCTGAACGAAATCGAAAACCGATTATCCGAGTCATTAGTACTGACTTGAAACAGTTTGCAGAGGAGAATTTGACTGGCAGGTAAAAATGATGAAAATATAAAAAGTGATTAACATTTACCTGTAGTTTAAATTAAAAGTTCTTAGTCTAGTTAGTCAAAGTCTGATACTCAACTCAATAAAGAGCCTGTACATGCATATGTACAAAGAGACCAGGTGCCTGATCCTGCGGTTTGGCAGGACATGACTATTTTAAAGTGACGTCGCATCATGAACGGCAATCGAAGTAATCAACTTTCTCGACTCGGACTTAACTGTGTTAGCCACTAAATCGAGTGCGAGAGAGGGAAAGAAGAATTACGTTACTAAACTCGAGCGTAAGATCACTTTTTGGAAATATCAATAGCGCTAAAGAAATTACGAAGGGAAAAAAAGGGGAAAGTTCAAGAACTTTGCAGAATGAAAAATTAAATGACTGTATCTGGCATGCGTATTGAAATATTAGTGAACGGTGGTCTGGAGAAAAACCCACTGAATTCACGTGAACTTTTTCCAGATGAAATATACTGTATTAATTATAATATAATTCAGGAAAGACAAACTCTACAACTGGATAATATTGAGCAATGTCCAACAGGTGCGAGTGGACGGGGAGCACGTGTCCCTGGGGTATCCAGTTAGTGAAGGACAGGGGTCTGCGCAAACGTAGGAACACCACCAACGACCACAATAAGAACGGGAGGGTGGAGGTGACCCACGGGATGGAAAATCTTACACCTTGATGCAAACATGCATTGCAACATTTCGAGGACGAGTTTCCGATGCGTCCCATTCAAACGCTGACATATTAGCTGGAACCTCCCATTTGCCGCCGAAGACATTTCCATTCATCCCAACCTTATTGATGTACAGGGGACCGTGAGAATAGACTCCGCCGCTTAGAGAGCTCCTAATCATAAAAGACTTAAAATCCTGTTGCTGAGAAGTTCCATGAGCTCGACTAGGATCTACATTTCGGCCGTAATCCAATCCGTGAAGAAACTCGCCACGCAGGTCAGGAAGAGTAAATGTCGACGAGGAAGATCCAAAAGAACCCGCCAGAGCTTGCGCGAGTTTGGGTTAGTCGGAGCTAGACTGCGGCGATCCATCAGCCAGTAGCAAACCTTCGGGACACCCAGCAAAAGGTAGGCCACACCCCCAACAGGCAGCTGTCCAGGTGCTCCTGAAGTGCATGTACGTATATATGCATGCATGTATGCGTGAGTGCACAGGAGAGAGAGAGAGAGATAGGAGTGTGTGTATGTGTGTAAGAGAGAGAGAGACAATGAGTGTGTGTGTGTGTGTGTGAGAGAGAGAGAGAGAGAGACAGAGCAAGCTAGTAAGAGAGAGAGAGAGAGAGAGAGTGTGTGTGTGCCTGTGTGTGTGTGTGTGTGTGTGTGAGAGAGAGAGAGAGAGAGAGAGAAGAACGCCAGGTGCTCCTGGTGTGTAAAGAGCTAGCCGAGAACGAATCCTTTGAAAGGTAAGAAAGCTCATCATGACCCGTAGAGGAAGATTAGTCCAATTTTTGACGGCGCAAGAGCGATATATCGCAAATGAGCAACGAGCTACACAAGACGATAGCTTGAAGGCTTTAGATTGGGAGTACGAAAAACCCAAGGCGCGTAGGCATCGGTGAACAGAGAACGAGACCATGCCGCGAGCTCCACGTTCAATTGGACGAAGGTGACAGGTCCAACCGTTGTCCTCGATTTGAGTTTTAAGCTCACTGTACCGGTTGGTCTTGTAAGCTCGTGCGTCAAGGATGTTTTCTTCGATAGATTGATAGATTGATAGATAGACAGATAGATGAGATATCGACTAATGTCAGAAAAAAGGAGCTTCTGATTTCGTCAACCAAGGAAGTCTGTGGGTAAAGTATTAACCCGATGCCCAGCTAAGCCGTGATGTTTGCACGGAAGGGACTAATACAGGCGATACCAAACCTCCCTAGTACCAGGCGGGGCCAGGGCTCGTTCCATAAGCGCCCCTTGCAGAACGAGCTCCCACCTCCATTACAGAGGACCCAGTAAGCAGATGGAGTTTCGAGACTGTTCGACAGTCTAGTATAAACCGACAGCACTGTGGGTTTTATTCCGGGCTCAACAAGCGAGAAAGTGCACCCTGAGGGAACAGGATTGTGCTTCCCGTCGCTATTTCGGCATGTGACTTATAGGCGTATGGCTAGGCACACATAAGGCACCCCACCACCCCACACCATCACCTACGCTACCTCTGGTACAACTTGGCCCATTGGATCGATTTCGGACAATGATCGGGTAAGCCTTTTTTCCAACGCGAGTTAGACTTCAACGCCGGTACCCGAAAAGATCTTCCCGACTCTTTGCCTTCCGCGCTTCACGTAAAGCATGCCTTACGCCCCATTTACCATGGTGTATTTACACAGCTAAACACTGCGCAGGTAGCAAGCCCTCCGATCTACCTACATAGCCATCATCTTGGCTTTCCGCTATTAACCCCAGCCTTAACATCTACTTACGACGGGCGATCCTTTCAGAACTCAACTACTTCAGCAACTGCGGCCTCATCATCCCGTACTCTTTGGATCGCGCTTTCTTCAACGCATCAGGAGCCATCAACGGTGTGGCGAGCGTCAAAGACAAAGAGCGCGTTTGGCGGAGACTTGCTGAACTAGTCATCAAGGGGAAACATAGTGTGGATCCTGTTAGGTATTCAATAGACACCGTACCATCACTCGACAGTAACCACTTCGCCTATAATGTCCCTGACGGCATTTTCGCATGGCAAGCGCTTCACCCCAACAAGACACATCAAGTGTGGTGCAAGTGTGGCTACGCCGATTTCCTTCACATCGGAACTACTGGCGCTACTGGGACACGCAAGCCTAAACCGAAACCAGCTCGACCAGCTTTCAACAGTAGTCTTGGTGGCCACCCCCGCTACAAAAAAAAACCGCAAACACGTGCAACGCGCTAAGCGGACCCGATATCCGCCGGCCGGCGATGGCAAGTATCAACCCGACCGGGTATATCGGACCAGCCAACAGGGCCGCACTGCCCATTATGGTCAGACAGCCCCTCGGCCCGTCCAAAACCCGAACTACAAGCCACCTCCGCGCTTTGCGGCTCCAACGCAGCGCCGCCACTTCTACATGTATGCTCGGTCTGGTACCGGACACCAGCAGCGATTGAATACCAAACAGGATCGGGCGTGACCATCAAGTCTGGATCCCTCTCCAGACACCGCTCTATTCTTACCGCCGGATACTTCCACCATGGCTCTTCCCCATCGGGAAGTCACAGTCCTCGCTGTAAAAGATCCTCCATACTTTGATCCCGCCATGGCGGAGCTCGCTGCAACATGCCCGGACCCCAAACCGGGAGCTAAACCAATTGCGGTGCAATGCCCAAATTGGACTCCAGCGGTACCAATACCTCAAAGGGTGGTCCATGGCCTCTGCAAACTGCGCCTAGGCTAGTCGAGCCTGCCCCGTAGGAAAGTTTGAAGACTTAGCAAAGGAGGTCAACCGCGACATACGCAACGTCTACGACTACCGCGGTGCAAACGACAACCTCCACCTGCCTGTGTCAGGTTTACCCAACCCGGATCAATACCGCGAACGCTTCGCGGGATGGCACTATCTCAGTTCTATCGACATGGTCGACGGCTTCACGCATCTGAGACTCAATCCAGATGACGGTAGCACCCTTAGGACTCCTAGTTCCTAATTTTCTTTCCACGCGCTATGGATAAGTCCTTCAACCATCTGGACTTCTGGCATAAATCCGCTTCAGCCTACCTCGACCACGTCACAGACGGCTCCAACGACTTTGATACCCATCTTCGCGAGCTCCGATGCATCTTTCAGGCTATGCAAGACTCCGGCCTCCACGGTTCGGCCCGGAAACTACGCTTAGGCTATCGCGAGCTCAACATTCTGGGCAAACGCTGCAGCAAGAAAGGTATCGCAGCAGATTCTTCCAAGGTCGACGCTATTCTCAAGCTGGCTGACCCATCCAACGTTTCAGAAGTCCGATCAGTCTTAGGTATGACCAACTTCATCTAAGCCCATATCCCTGACTATTCCCGATTAGTGGCACCTCTGACCAATCTTCTCAAATCCACTCACGCTCGGCCCTCCAGTGCCCCTTACCTGACCCGAGATGAGCGGAAATGCATGAAGAAGCTCCGCCGTGTCCTCACTATGCTCCCCATTCTGGTAAGGTATGGGCCGTCGCAACGACTCTACCTCTGGACGGACGCAAGCCAGATCGGCATTGGCGGCACACTTCATAATGGCCCAGAGCGCAACGCTCCGGTCATCCAGTACTTCTCCCAGAAGCTTACAGACACGCAAACACGATGGGCAACCTACGTTCGTGAAGCCTACGACATCATCTACGGTATTCAACAGTGCCGCTACTACATCGATGCCAGCGATCACGAACTCACCATCGTCACAGACCACCTGCCCCTTTTGTGGCTATGGCACGCTCGCAGCCCCATGGTCGTCAACTGGGTTTTGGAGCACCTTCAGACGATTCGATTTAAAGTCGAATACCTACCAGGTAAGCAAAACCAACTCCCCGACAGTCTCTCACGTGTCCCTTGCATCGCCCCCGGCCAGCCCACCTTGATTGACGAAGCCGAGGCGACTCTCCAGCTCTTATCCACCATTCCAGCACCCCGAGCAGGCTCTACCCTTTGGTTAGCAGTTAAAGGCACGCACGCGGCCCTGGATACCCGTCTCAAGTCCCTATCTTGCCGGATCCTCCGCGGCGGCCCCACTCTACGTAGCATTCAAGCCCCATGGGACTTGGCCATTGTCATTCCCTCCGCTGAACGCTCCCCGATGGTTGCCCGCTGTATGTGTGCCCTCCGCAAGCCCTTTGCACTGCTCATGCCCCAAGACTTGGTTCATTGCATCCTCGATGAAACTCTTCCGCAGACGATCGTCGAGCAATGCCGCAAGATCTTGTTCCTGGTATATGGACTTGGAATGGAACAACACTATATCTATCCTCTCGTTGCTACATCGCATGAACAGCGCGTTACACACCAGCAAATCATCAACGCACAACGACAGGACAGCTTCACGGCCCCTCTCTGGACCGAATACGTCATCTCTGTCTCCGCCGGCTCAGCCGAACTAACCCTCCAACAAGGTATCGCAGTCACCGTTGACCCCGATCAATCTTCAGTCAAGGTTTATGTCCCAGAAGAGTTACGCCGTCCCCTCATCACTTATGCCCACCTCATGCAGAACCACGCCAAAGCGCCGACACTCGTCCCCTTTATCAAGGAGCTACATTTGGTTCCGCACAGACGGTACGGATATTATGCATCATGACGTCCTCGCCGCCCTCCGTGACTGCCACTTTTGCCAAGTAGTCCACGCCCGCCTGACCCTTAACCACGGCCGATATTCATCGCTCACATGGACGCATCAAGGACAGGGCATCGGCCTCGACCACGCTCACATCGGCATCCTCGGCGTCACCTCTCAGTACATACTGACCATCGCCGATCTTTTCTCGGGATTCCTCCAATTTATCCCATGCGTCTCCACATCCGCGGAAGAAACAGTGGAACTCATCCTCAATCGATGGGCCTACATATTTGGTTTTCCGGAATCCATCTCCGATCATCATAGTTCTTTCGTTGGCACGTTGGCCAAACGATTTTGCAGCGTAGGCGGCATCGAATGGCTCACCACCGCTCCCTACTTGCATCACCAACTCTGCTACGTTGAATGCCGCCACAAAGCTATCCGCACGGCTATATATCCAGTCTCTCCCTAAGGCAGAAAAGTCCAACTGGCCCAGCATCATCCCTTCTCTCTCCTTCGCTCAGAACACATACGTATCTACAGCAACCGGCACAACTGCCTTTGAAGGAATGCTCGCCCGCAAGCCCCGCTGCACGTTGGACTTCTTCGACTCGCCGGAGATTGTTAATGCCCGCGGTACCGCTTCCTGTCAATACAGTCGGCCGAACAGATCGCACTGTTGAACAGCGCCCGCACCGCTGTCACAACTTATGTCAGCGCGTACACCACCGTTACCCGCGCCCGGTCCGTCGGTCAAAAGAACAAAGGCCGCCGCAAGGCTGTCAAGGAATGGAAAGTAAACGACACAGTCTCCGTCTACCGCCCCAAGCCTTCCAAGCAAGATATTCCAGCCTCCTCCGTTCTTCAGTTCGACGGCCCCTACACCATCGTTGAGCAGGTCAGCTCCAACTGCTTCAAGCTGCGTCATCTCAAGACCAACAAGGTATTGAAACGCATCGACCGCTGACACCTCGCTCCGTATACTGCACCCACTGACGGCCTCGCCCCGCTCAACACAGTCGCAGTAGACGATCACGACGACGACTCAGTCAACTACACCATCGGCGAAGTCGTAGCATTCATCGACCGCGATCAGGTTAAACTTGGCATCGTTTTAGACGAGGACCCAGAGAACGAGGAAAACGACCTCGTAGTTCACCAGCTCGGTACGACATCAGACAAGAACCCTCTCTTCCGTCCCATCTACGAAGACACAAAGGACCAAACAACTATCCAACGCGGGGGTAATCCCTTGGCCCACTGGAAGCCCCTTCTCTTCGACACAACAAACGATCAAGTCGTTCATCGACACATCGAGTGGCGCTCTCACAAGACCAACAAAGACAAAGGCCGACTTCCCGCCAGCGTTCTTAAGCGTCTCAAAGGCCCTCTCATCACCGGCGAATCCTTCCCACTTCATATCTTCCAGAAAGGTAAGCAAGCTACATCGAAGGAATAGCCACCTCAACACTCTCAAGTGGGTTTTACACATCGTACCGGCTTCACCCGCCACAGCCCAGCGCTTTTCCCACTTGGCCCGCCATCGTCCCTAGACAAGCTACGCCACGACCAGAGTATCCCTGTAAGTCCTTGGCCGCCTTTTATGCCTGCAGGTCAACAATCATCCTCATCGAATCTGAACACCTCAGTGATTATTTGGTTCATCTCGGCTGTGCGATACATGGCCACCTAGCTTCCTGCGGCTCGAGGTCAGCTCCCCGATATCAACGCATCGCTACTGCGCCTCAATTGTCTCAGTCCCGCTTCCGCATCCCGATATCCGGCCATGGCTGATCTCCGTCTACACTGCGCTACACATCGACACACTTCTTTTTCATCCTCCTCCTGGTTTTAAAGAAACTAATCTTTCTCTTTTCTTCTACTTTTTTTTCTGAGACAAGTCACTGACCAATCGTTAGTCACTCACCCTTTACGCAACTCTACTCAACAGTTAGTTTTGAGGGGGGGGGGGGGGGAGCTATCAGACTGAGCACTTTAACGACCGGCCAAAACCACTACCGGTGACATTTTACTGTTTTTGATCATCCCGTTAAATTCTCCTCTGCACGACCTTTCGACTTCACTAACTAGCTTTCAATTTCGTCCAGGAATGACTTCAAACGATTTAATCAAAGTTTTTACAGCAAATGCCATTTTCCCCCTCTCGGATGTTTTTTCCCCCGATTTCCCGCTTCATTCGCATTTTGTGGTGCTCCTAGATTAACAATCCGACTACTATTACAATCTAAGCCAGTAGCATTAAATCACGAAACAATCGTCCCATCAATAATAAAACTTATTTTTTCGCTGAAATTTCAAAGTTGTAATACCTATTTGTTTTCATATCCAAACTAGCAATTGACCCGATATTACTGGTAGAATTGAAAACAATGAATGTTCCCTTTGTTGTTGAATTAATTGAATTTCCAGTAATTTCAACACCACTGCTATGTCTTAATTCCTGCTATGGTTTGGTTTCCTGAGGTTTTAACTGCCGAAGTATCAAGGACAGAAACATCAACACCATCAACAAGCTGTTTTCCCCGATTTCCCGATGTATTAATAACAGTGCATGCCAGCAGTGCGGATTTTTTTTTTACTATCTATGATTTATTTATATATTTGCTTTTTTTTGTATATATTATTATTTTTATTACACTAAGCAAGGTTTAATTATTATTATTATTATTTTTTTCTCTAACTTACGCCACTAGTGAGTAGTATTATAGGAACTTGATAAGTAAGTGGGAAGCCTTCATTCTCGGAATCTATCTATCGGGCCCTGCTCTTCAATTACGCTTCAGAGTTTCCACTTATTCGTACTAGTGGCAAGTAGTACCTGTATTCTTATATATTTAAAAGTGTTTGCGTAACATAATCGTGACTACAACTTGGCACTTGAAAAAGGATTGGTTAATTTGCGTTAAAAAACAATATATTATAGATGTATATTTACTATCAGTAGTAATTGTACAGTAATTACATCAAAACTTCCGTACATGATTGAACATGTTGTACAATACATTCTGTTCGTGTCGTCACCTAAACCATTTTGGAGTTCAGAATCTCTGTCCTAACTGCCTGGAAAGCTCTTTAAACTTGAACAGTCTTATCAAGAGCTATTTTCTCAAAAAAAAAATTGCAAAAGCAAATAAAGATTATATTAAGATGAGAGCAAAGCACTGGGTGTCATTACTAGTGATACTTAAAATGGACTAGGGAAACCTGTCAAGGTCTTGTATTACTTGGAGGACGAGGAGGAGGAGGAGGAGGAGAAGAGGAAGAAGAAGAAGAAGAAGAAGAAGAAGAAGAAGAAGAAGGAGGAGGAGGAGGAGGAGGACGACGACGACGACAAAAGTAAGGTCAACAATCCTCCACGGTCTCCCGTGTGCATGCTTTTGTGCTATGCTGCTACTCGTTCTTCTTCTTCTTCGCTTTCTTCATCACCATCCTCATCACTCTCTTCATCACTCTCTTCATCACCGTCTTCATCACTTTCTTCATCACTTTCTTCACCACTCTCTTCTTCTGCTTCTCCCTCCTCCACAGCCTCCTGCTTCGCTACTTGCGTTGCCACACCCACACTCTCCCCTTGCCTACTCCCACCCTTATTACCTTCTCCATTCTCCTCCTTCTCATCCTCCTCCTCGTCATCATCATCGTCATCATCATCATCCTCATCATTCTTCCCCACATCCTCTCCACCTTCCGCCGCCAGTTTCTCATCCTCACTGTCAGCACCAAGCACAGGGCCGCCCCCAATTTTCGCGCTCTCCAATTTCCGCGCTGCACTTCTCGGACTCATTTCCTCCGCGGGGACGAGATTGTGCGCCACGTTTCGCGCCAGCTCAAATTGATGGTCCAGGTCAAAAAATTGCCGCAACAGCGGGTTCTGGCAAATGTCGTTGAGGGACATCTTCATACAAACACATAAAAAAAAAGTAAAAATTGAAAATTGCCGCAGAGAAAGAGAGAGAGAGAGAGAGAGAGAGAGAGAGAGAGAAAGAGAGAGAGAAAGCACGGTTCAAGAAACGAAATAGTTTCGAAGAGAGAATTGAAAAAAGAGGGCGGGGGCGAAATTGGCAACTGGTCTACAAGTAACATAGGTAAGGGTTGAAAGAGATGGATCACAGTCGGAGGGGAGCGAGGAGATAAAAAGTGGAGGAGCTGGCAAATGTCGTTGAGGGAGAGCTGCATAAAAGCACAAAAAAAAAAAAGTAAAAATTGAAATTGCCGCAGCAGGGGGTTCTGGCAAATGTCGCTGAGGGAGAGCTGCATAAATCACAGAAAAAAATATTAGTAAAAATTGACGATAATCAGAGAAAAAGAGGGAGATCAATTAAAAAAAAAAAAAAAAAAAAAATACATATAAAAAAAAAAAGAAAAAAACCGCAACAGTGGGCTCTGGTAAATGTCGTTCAGGGAGAGCTGCGAAACAGATAAAAAACAGGGAGAATAGATAAACACATATTATTAGAGAGAAAGAGAGTAATATTTTAGGGGAAAAAAATGCAGCAATACAGTGTTCTGGGAAATAGCGTTGTGTGTGTGTGTGTGTGTGAGAGAGAGAGAGAGAGAGAGAGAGAGAGGGAGAGAGTATACCAAGTCGTAGTGGAATTTCTGCAAGTACAGAGAGAGAGAGAGAGAGAGAGAGAGAGAGAGAGAGAGTTATACCAAGTCGTAGTGGAATTTCTGCAAGTAGAGAGAGAGAGAGAGAGAGAGAGAGAGAGAGTCATACCAAGTCGTAGTGAAATTTTTGCAAGTAGAGAGAGAGAGAGAGAGAGAGAGAGAGAGAGAGAGAGAGAAAGTTATACCAAGTCGTAGTGGAATTTTTGCAAGTACAGAGAGAGAGAGAGAGAGAGAGAGAGAGAGAGAGAGAGTTATACCAAGTCGTAGTGGAATTTTTGCAAGTAGAGAGAGAGAGAGAGAGAGAGAGAGAGAGAGAGAGAGAGAGAGAGAGAGAGAGAATACCAAGTCGTGGTGGAATTTCTGCAAGTGCTCAAGCAGCTCAGCCGCTTTTGCTGCACTTATCTGAACGCATGGTAGAGTGAGTTGTATGTGTGTGAGGGTATGCGTGTGAGAGGGAGAGAAGGAGAGGGGGGGGGGGGGGAAGGGGGGAAGGGATATATATATATATATATATATATATATAGAGAGAGAGAGAGAGAGAGAGAGCAGATACGTATTCATAGCCAGGGAGGAAGACAGTGGGGAAGGAGCCACTCTATTTATTCATTTGATGCGATTGAGAAAGAGAGAGAGAGGGGGGGGGGGGGGGGGGGGGAGGGGGGGGGCGTGGGTTAAGAGAAAGATACGTGTTCATAGCTGGAAAGGGAGACAGTGGGGAAGGAGCCACTCTCTTCATTCATTTGATGCGATCGAGAGAGAGAGAGAGACAGAGAGAGAGAGAGGGGGGGGCGTGGGTTACGAGATGGGTTAAGAGAAAGATACGTGTTCATAGCTAGGGAGGGAGACAGTGGGGAAGAAGGAGCCACTCTCTTCATTCATTTGAT
>WBZZ01006477.1:47500-50000 GCA_019918135.1 Paulinella micropora | reverse complement strand
TCTTTTTCAACTGGTTTTGCGGCCTAGGAAACCTTGAACCCGCAAGATCAGGCGAAATTTGTGAAATTTCTTTTTTTTCATCTGGTTTTGCGGTCTAGTACAACTCAAACCCGCAAGACCAGGTGAAATTCATTTCTAAAAATGACGTGTGAATCCGATCTTTGGACGCAGCGTCCAATTTTGGACGCACACGGGTAAGGGTTAAGCAAAAACATGGAACATCTGTTCAGGGCAGCCCAGTTGAACCAAGTGTTTCACCATTTGCCCGTTAAACCTATGTGTGAATGTATGTATATATCTATATTATATATTTAACTATGTCGACATGAATCTATATGTATGTATGCATGTATGTATATACTTACCCGCCGGGCCCGCAGGCTAGCACAATGTTGTATATATATACATACACACCCACATATATATATATGTATATATATATATACAAGAGAGAGAGAGAGAGAGAGAGAGAGAGAGAGTAAGAGAGAGAGAGAGAGAGAGAGAGAGAGAGAGAGAGAGAGAGAGAGAGAGAGAGAGAGGGAGAGAGAGAGGGAGGGAGAGATAGATAGATAGATAGATAGATAGATATACTTACCCGCCGGGTCCGCAGACTAGCACAATGGTGTGTTCAGTATTGTCAATACCATATAAGAGAGAGAGATAGATAGATAGATAGATAGATAGATAGATATATAGATAGATAGATAGGTAGGTAGGTAGGTAGGTAGGTAGGTAGGTAGGTAGATAGATAGATAGATAGATAGATAGATAGATAGATAGATAGATAGGTAGATAGGTAGATAGGTAGATAGGTAGATAGATGAAATATCGACTAATGTCAGAAAAAAGGAGCTTCTGATTTCGTCAACCAGGAAGTCTGTGGGTAAAGTATTAACCCGATGCAAAGCTAAGCCGTGATGTTTGCACGGAAGGGACTGATACAGGCAATACCAAAGCTCCCTAGTACCAGGCGGGGCCAGGGCTCGTTCCATAAAGCGCCCCTTGCAGAACGAGCTCCCACCTCCATTACAGAGGGCCCAGTAAGCAGATGGAGTTTCGAGACTGTTCGACAGTCTAGTATAAACCGACAGAGCACTGTGGGTTTTATTCCGGGCTCAACAAGAGATAGATAGATAGATAGATAGATAGATAGATAGATAGATAGACATAGATAGATAGATAGATAGGTAGGTAGGTAGATAGATAGGTAGATAGATAGGTAGATAGATAGGTAGATAGATAGGTAGATAGATAGATAGATAGATAGATAGATAGATAGACAGGTAGATAGACAGGTAGATAGATAGGTAGATAGATAGGTAGATAGATAGATAGATACGATAGATAGATAGATAGATAGATAGATAGATAGATAGATAGATAGATAGATAGATAGATAGATCGATAGAGATAAGTCGATGTAATCCGCTCTGCCCGCAGACCAGCGCAATGGTCTGTTCTATCTATGTATGTATATTTGTATCTATCCATCTATGAACGTATATGTTTGTGTGTATATACTTACCCGCTGGGCCCGCACACTAGCACAATGGTCTGTTCAGGTCGGCCCGTGTCCACGTGGGGTAGATAGATAGATAGATAGAAAGACAGATATTATTTGGCCCCCTTACCGGAAAGACTCAAGGCCAAATACCTCTGTAAGGATTGGAGGTCCGCAAAAAGCGAGAAGTTTGGTGAAAATTCTGAAAACACCCGCCAAAGTGGGGCACCCAACCGTGACCAACGACGAAAATCAGCGGAAATTTCGACCGGTTCCATGTGCTGAATACGGCCAACCCAGGCAAACGCCTTGGCCATAAGTCTTGGGGCAATTTGACGGTAAGGGGACCAAATAAGATAGACAGATAGAAATGTGGATGTACCCGCTCGGCCCGCACACCAACACAATGGTCTATTCAGGCCGGCCCATGTCCACGTGGGGTAGATAGATAGATAGATAAGGACGAGTGAAAAATTTCGGTCAGGAAATATGTCGGCCAGTGATTTAAGACCGCAGAATACTTTGGGTGGCCGGAATTCTTCCTTAGTCTGGTAACCGCAAGATGCGTTATTTTTTGCCGAAATTTGAGGTGGCCGAAAATTTTTCACTCGTCCTTAGATAGACAGATAGAATGTGGATTTACCCGCTCGGCCCGCACACCAGCACAATAGTCTGTTCAGGCCGGCCCATGTCCACGTGGGTAGGTAGGTAGGTAGGTAGATAGATAGATAGATAGATAGATAGATAGATAGATAGATAGGTAGATAGATAGATATATATATAGATAGCTAGATAGCTAGATAGATAGATAGATAGATAGATAGATAGATAGGTAGGTATATAGATAGCTAGATAGCTAGATAGATAGATAGATAGATAGATAGATAGATAGGTAGGTAGGTAGGTAGGTAGGTAGGTAGATAGATAGATATATAGATAGATAGATAGATAGATAGATAGATAGATAGATAGATAGATAGGTAGATAGATAGATAGATA
>WBZZ01006477.1:30000-35000 GCA_019918135.1 Paulinella micropora | reverse complement strand
ATTAGCTAGGTAGTTAGCTAGGTAATTAATGAGCTGTGCTTTCATGTAAAATGCGTTATCACATAACAGCACGGCCTTGGTAATTACCTAGGTAACTACCTAGCTAATCACATAGTGTGGAAACCTTTCCGGAAAAACTTTGAAATTCAAATGACTTTCCGGAAAGTTACCCACATTAGGTGATTAGCTAGGTAGTTAGCTAGGTAATTCATGAGCTGTGCTTTAAATGCGTTATCACATAACAGACACGGCCTTGGTAATTACCTAGCTAACTACCTAGCTAATCACCTAATGTGGGTACCTTTCCGGAAAGTCATTTGAAATTCAAATGGCTTTCCGGAAAGTTACCCACATTAGGTGATTAGCTAGGTAATTATCTAGGTAATTAATAAGCTGTGGTTTTATGTGAAATGCGTTATGTAAGGATAGATAGGTAGATAGATGGATAGATAGATAGATAGATAGATAGATAGATAGATAGATAGATAGATACTGAGAGAAGTCACTGGATGATAGACAAGGAGAGAGAGAGAGAGAGAGAGAGAGAGAGGAGGAGGAGGAGGAGGAGGAGGAGGAGGGGAGGAGGAGGAGAAGGAGAGAGAGAGAGGGGGGGGGGGGGGGGGAGAGAGAGAGAAAGAGAGAGAGGGGGGGGGGGGAGGGAGGGAGAGAGACAGGAGGGGGGTGGGGGAGGGAGGAAGAGAGAGAGAGAGAGAGAGAGAGAGAATCATTCCACCTTACCTTCCATCTGTGTTTTGTAATCAAAGCTAGCAGCGCTCTGATCTAATCCAACGGCAATCTTATCGCCTAGATAGATAGATGCATACATAGATAGAAAGTTAGATACATATAAATTTTGTGTTTTCATAATCGAAAGCTATCTAACCCAACGGAAACCTGATCGCCTAGATAGATAGATACATACATACATAGATACATAGATACATACATATTTTGTGTTTGGTAATTGAAAGCTAGCAGCGCTCTGATCTAACCCAACTGCAATGTGATCGCCTAGATAGATACATACATACACACATAGATACACATAGATACATACAAATGTTGTGTTTCATAGTTGAAAGCTATCTAACCCAACGGCAATCTGATCGCCTACATAGATAGATACATGCATACATAGATATATAGATACATACAAATGTTGTTTTTCGTAATCGAAAGTTAGCGGCGTCTATCTATATATCTACATATCTATATATCTATATATCAATATATATCTATATATCTATATATCTATATATCTATATATCTATACATCTATACATCTATATATCTATATATCTATATATCCATATATCTATATATCCTCTGATCTAGCCCAACTGAAAACTCATCACCTAGATAGATAGATAGATACATACATACATGCATAGATACATACATAGATACATGGATATATACAAAATTTGTGTTGCACAATCGAAAGCTAGCGGCGGCCTGATCTATACATACATAGATAGATACGTAGATACATACATAGATACATACATAGATAGATACAAACATACGCAAGCTAGCACGCTCTGATCTAACCCAAGAGATATCTGATCACCTATATACGTACATAGATACATACATAGATACATACAAAGATACATACATAGATAGATACAACATACGCAAGCTAGCACGCTCTGATCTAACCCAACAGAAATCTGATCGCCTATATACATACATAGATACATACATAGGTACATACAAAAATATATACAAAGATACAATAGCATGCTCTGATCTAACCCAACAGAAATCTGATCATAAGCATACATAGATACATACATAGATACATACAAAGATATATACAAAGATACAATATGATCTGATCACCTATATACATACAAGATACATACATAGATACATACATAGATACATACATAGATACATAGAAAGATACACTAGCATGCTCTGATCTAACCCAACGGCAAATCTGATCACCTTTATACGTACATAGATACATACATACAAAGATACAATAGCATGCTCTGATCTAACCCAACAGAAATCTGATCATCTATAGACATACAAGATACAAACATAGATACATACATAGATACATACAAAAATACATACAAAGATACGCTAGCATGCTCTGATCTAACCCAACAGAAATCTGATCATATAGATACATACATAGATGCAACAAATAGATATATACAAAGATACATAGAAAGATACAATAGCTTGCTCTGATCTCACCCAACAGAAATCTGATCGCCTATATACATACATAGATACAAACATAGATATATACAAAGATATATACAAAGATACAATAGAATGCTCTGATCTAACCTAACAGAAATCTGATCACCTATATACATACAAGATACATACATAGATATATACAAAGATATATACAAAGATACAATAACATGCTCTGATCTAACCCAACAGAAATCTGATCACCTATATACATACAAGATACATACATAGATACATACATAGATACATACATAGATACATACATAGATACATACAAAGATACACTAGCACGCTCTCATCTAACCCAACAGAAATCTGATCATCTCTATACGTACATAGATACATACATAGATACATAGAAAGATACACTAGCATGCTCTGATCTAACCCACGGCAATCTGATCACCTATATACATACATAGATGTATGTATGTATGCATGTATGTACGTATGCATTTATGTATGCATGCATGTATGTAAGCTTATGTATGTATGTATGTATGCATGTATGTATGTACGAAATATCTATCTATGAATCAGATTGCCGTTGGGTTAGATCTGAGCATGCTAGCGTATCTTTGTATCTATCTATGAATGTATACATACATGCACACATACATACATACATACATACATACATAGATACATAGATACATACATACATACATACATACATACATACATACGTACGTACATATATATACATAGAAAGATACACTAGCATGCTCTGATCTAACACAACGGCAATCTGATCACCTATATACGTACATAGGTACATACAAATATACATACATAGATACATACAAAGATACAATAGCATGCTCTAATCTAACACAACGGCAATCTGATCACCTATATACATACATAGATACATACAAATATACATACATCGATACATACAAAAATACACTAGCGTGCTCTGATCTAACACAACGGCAATCTGATCACCTATATACGTACAGATACATACAAATATACATACATAGATACATACAAAGATACAATAGCATGCTCTGATCTAACACAACGGCAATCTGATCACATCCATTCACATATAGATATATACATAGATAGATAGATATTTCATACATACATACACATGCATACATACATACATACACACATACATACATAAGCTTACATACAGGCATACATACACGCATGCATGCATGCATACATACATACATGCATACATACATACATACACACATGCATACATACATACATACATACATACATACATGCATACATACATACATACATACATACATACATACATACATACATACATGCATACATGCATACATACATGCATACATGCATACATGCATGCATGCATGCATGCATACATACATACATACATGCATACATAGATACATACATACATACATACATGCATACATACATACATACATACATAAGCTTACACACATACATACATACATACATACATACATACATACATACGTACATACATACATAAGCTTACATACATACATACATACATACATGCATACATACATACATACGTACATACATACATAAGCTTACATACATAAGCTTACATACATACATGCATACATACATACATACATACATACGTACATGCATACATAAACTTACATACATATGTACATACATACATACATACATACATACGTACATACGTACATAAGCTTACATACATACATACATACATACATACATACATACATACATACATACGTACATACGTACATAAGCTTACATACATACATACATACATACATACATACATCCATACATACGTACATATATACATAAGCTTACATACATACATACATACATACATACATACATACATACATACATACATACATACATACCTGCTTTAAGACTTGCCAGCTGCCTCGACATGATTCCTAGGTAAAAAATAGACAGATAGATAGATAGATAGATAGATAGATAGATAGATAGATAGATAGATAGATAGATAGATAGATAGATGGATGGATGGATAGATGGATAGATAGATAGATAGATAGATAGATAGATAGATAGATAGATAGATAGATAGATAGATAGATGGATGGATGGATGGATGGATGGATGGATAGATAGATAGATGGATGGATGGATGGTTAGATAGATAGATAGATAGATAGATAGATAGAGATAGATAGATAGATAGATAGATAGATAGATAGATAGATAGATAGATAGATAAACACGTGGAATACGGTATATCTGTGGTAAGGAAGAAGGATGAGGGGGGGGGGGGATAGATAGATAGATAGATAGATAGACGGGTAGATGGAGAGATAGATAGATAGACAGATAGATAGATAGATAAACACGTGGAATGTGGTGTCCCCGTGGTAGGGAGGAAGGATGAGGGGGGGGGGGGGGGGATAGATAGATAGATAGACAGATAGATAGATAGACGGGTAGATGGAGAGATAGATAGATAGACATATAGATAGATAGACACGTGGAATATGGTGTCCCCGCGGTAGCGAGGAAGGATGAGGGGGGGGGGGGGGGGGGGGGGGGGGGGGGCACAGTTGGGAAGTTGGCATTCTCTGCGTAGACAGGTGCGTAGGTAGGTAGGTAGGTAGGTAGGTAGGTAGTAGGTAGGTAAATGGGTAGGTAGATGGGTAGGTAGATGGATAGATAGATAGATGAATGAATGACATTAAATGAATACATACAAGAATAAGAGATACAATCGTATTTGCATGTGGACCGGAGGGGATCAGACGTAGACAACACTGGAAGGTAGGTTGGTTAGGTACGTTGAA
>WBZZ01006476.1:40000-62500 GCA_019918135.1 Paulinella micropora | reverse complement strand
TTTTCTGAAGCCTAAGTGCAGTGAGATCAACTTTGTGGGTGAGTAAGTTCGTTTTTCTCAATTTAACTTTCATTCCTTTGACTGCCGCCTTCCTGAGCCGCGGCTTCGTAAGGGTGACCTAACGGTCTTTCACTGAAGGAGTTGAAATCAATCAAGTTTGCCGCAGCTACTAATAGTCAGACCCGCCGGCGATGTCAAGGCCGGACCTAGCCTTGAACTAACTTGGCTAGTTTCATTTTTCAAGTTTGGAAACACTTTTTAACTTGATCATCTAAGAAATACTCTGCCACGAGCTGGGAACGTAAGCTGAGGAAGCATGATGAAACATATGAAGTGCCGGTGGCACTGCAGCAATACCAGTTCAAGATATATTATTATTGTAATCAACAGGTGATACACTTTCACAGTGACCTTTTTGCGGACTCGCCGCTCGGAGGCCGCGGCACCGTTCACGGGCCGCAGGCCCGTAAAAAAACTTTTGACAATCGGATAATCAGCCACACAGTGTGCATCATTGTGCCATGAGTCGTTACTAACTTTTGAATACCCGTAGATCATGAGTCGGCACAGTGACACAACACCAAGTTTGACCGCACCTCCGACACAAAGCAAACACCAATCTCTGTACTAATCAACAAAAGCCAAGGGGTAGCAAGAACATGGCGGTGAGTTCCCGTAAGGCCTGTCATAATAGTATACACTTTCTGAAAAGTCAGCTTGCCACCGCGGCCGCACCGTACCGTGCCGTGAGCATGCTCGGCAAGTTTTGCCAGAACATATGCTCGCCGATGGTGCCACCGCAAGCACTGGTTGAGGTCTCGAGCGCGTGCCCGGCTGATGCGGTGTCGTGCACGTCCTCGATGTCGCGCGGCAAGTACGGACCGTTACGCAGCCCGTCCGGACTTCCCGCCTGCTCCATCCACTCGTCCATGTACACACGTTTGGTATCGGCCACGCTAGTCGCAGTCAGGATCTCCACGGAACGGACCGGGCGCATGGCGGATAGCGCACTTCCTGACCTGCCTCCTAGCACAACCAACCCACCGGCCGGAAAGTGTGTTGAGCGGTTACCGGGCAACCACACAGCACAATGGTTCATGCGCCGCACAGTCATCTTGCGTAGCTCCTGCCAGCGGTGGTCACGTGGGAGGAAGACGTGCACGTCTGCGCAGGGCGCGAGACCGGACGGGCAGCCCAGGGTCCAGTAGTGTGCGTCCAACGGCTCTCCACCGGTCAGGTAAACTGCTGAGTTGGATGGTGATGATGATGATGATGTTGGAGGTGGTGATGGTAATGATGATAATATCGGTGACGATGACGATGATGATGATGACGATAATGATGATGATGACCACGATGATGATGACGACGACGACGAAGATGATGATGATGATGATGATGATGATGATGATGATGACAACGACGATGACGACGACGACCATAATGCGGGTGGTGTGAGGTCAAAGAACCCCGTGCTAAAAGAAGGCACAGATACAGCTTGCTCGGGGAGATCACTCGGCATCTGTCCTGATGTCAAGGTAAAATTGCGTACGGCCAGCGCGGTATACATGGCGAATCCCAACTCATTATCACTTTGCTTGGTGAAGGGGGCATTGCCCCAGAAACCGCCAGCGGGTGATATAGGCAAAGCGGCGTTGTTGTTGTTGTTGTTGTTGTTGTTGTTGTTGTTGTTGTTGTCGCTGTTCGTATCACAAGCATTCTCTGCAAGTAGACCGGGAACCTCCACCGGTTTTCCGGATAAGTTTCCTTGAACATGATCAAGCATTGTGGGCGTAGGTGGCAACGTTGGCTTTGAAACGTGACAAATACCCACTTGCAGCGTCTGGACCGGCAGGTCCATTGCGTCCGGCCCGCTCCGGGCCGGCTGACCCACCACCAGCAGGCGTGATGTGCGTTCATCCAAGCTTGCCGTCTGCAGCGTGCCCATGCTGGTCCAATCATGCATCGGCTGGCCACCAGCATCACCGATCCCGTCGAAGTGGTCTGCCACCACGGTCCAGACGTGCGTCCGCAGGTCAAAACGGAAAGCCGAAGTGTCCGCCTGCTCTTGCCGGCCCCTCCTGCTGTTCTGATGCCAGAAAGGCGGGGCTGGGCCATAAAATTCGGGCTGGCAAATTCCCCCGGTGACCAGCACTGCAACCGGGGGGCAGCTTGGTGAATGCTTGTTGGGCGGGTAGATCAAGGCAGCCGAGGCGGAACAGCGCGCATGGGGCATGGGCGGGAGAGAACACCACGTGTCTGAGGCTGGATTGTACATGCAGACTGATCTGAGCATGTCTTTGCTGTCTCGGCCACCCATAACCAGGAAATGGCAGCTGCCTGCGCGCTCAAACTCGGACACTGGCTGACATGAGGTTGTAGAAATGGCTCCTGGGGGCAGGGTAATGATGCAGTGATGCGAAGTGTGGTAAGGAAGGGAAGCACATGGCAACCAATGCAGACTATCATTCCAATCCAACAGCACCTCGCTGCTGCGCAGAGTTTCATCTTTGCGCAACTCGGATTTGCAGCCTCCGAACACAAACAGCAGCGGTGACGTCACAAAATAAGCAGACACTGTGTCCACGACTGTTTGTGGCAGTGGAAGCAGTGAGGAGAGGAGAGTTGCCTGTCTCTTCGTGAAGGCGAGGAATGAAGAGTAGTCAGGCGGCACATCGAAGGTGGCGTTGGTTCGGGTTAATTGCCACGATGCGCTTTTATCCCAAGTCTGGTTGGAGGCTCGATGCGTCTCCAATCGAAGTGTCTCCAGCTGTAGCATATGCTCAACCTGCGTCTCCTGTCTACGCTTCCTCTTTTCTATCCGGGCAGCTGCCGCCCTTCTTGCCATGGTCGTTCTGCTGTAGACCCATGACTTATCCTCGTCTGAATCAGAGCGTTGGTTATCTTGAAAATCGAGAACAACGTCCGAATCCTGGTCTTCATCTGCGGTTGGTCTTGCGACTCTGGATGTCTCCTGCCGACGCTGCTTTTGCTTCTCCTTGGTAGTCACGCGCGCTTCTTGGCTCGCTTTACGAGCGTCATCGCGATCGTCGCGTCGTGATTTTCGGCTCGCAGCGAGTTCTCCTGGATACATGGAAGACGCATCATCTGAGCTAGCCGAATCGGTTCTTTGGTCATCTTCGTTCCTGGCTGATTCGAGTACTGAAGCCCACCGTAGGAGCGAAGTTTTGCTTCGTTTGTAAACGTATCGCCGCTCCGAATCCCTGCCAGACACGCGTGATGGACGAAAATCACGAAGTGTTTCGATGTATGCTCGTTCACTCATGAAAGATGTTGGTACATGGTCATTCTGACCTGTTGAAACCCATTCTGTACGTTCTTTTCTGGACATGGGCACATGTTGTGCATCTCGAGACATGACTCTTGATCGGTTCCAGAAACTATGGATCAGACTATCAACAACAAAGCTGAAAACAGCAAAACTTTCTGTGCACCAACTATGATTATCTTACAACTTGCAGAAATATTCTGCCGAGACCTAGACCACCACCGAGAAAGGCTAGAAAGGTGGTTGCCAAGTTGTGTCAGCTCCTGCGGAAAAAGGCAACCGCTGTGGAAACAGTGGTATTAAATTTGTGCCTTCTTGACAATTGCGGATACTCCATCACGCACTTTGATGATGCTTCAAACTTTATCTCTACTTGACGAGTCATCAAAAGTCTATCAAAGTCTGTCAAAAATAAACTTGATCTCTCTACTTGACGAGTCATGATAAATCAAAATCTGTGAACATCAAGTTTTTTCTTCAGTTATATCAGTTTTTTCTTCTTGTCTGACTTCGTGTTTATAGCAAGATGGAACAAACGCAGCAGCAGCAGCAAGATCAAGGTCAGCTTCAAACCAATGGGCAAGTGGGACCAGCTGTGCCTGCAGGGCAAGCGACTGCTCCAGCGGCCGGCGGCAACAGGAAATCTGTGTTGGGACCGAACGAAAAAGTGTGCGAGTACTATCTGCAACCGCGAGGCTGCGTAAAGGTTGTGAGATGAGTCTTCGTAACCAACTATATTTTTATTTTTCTGCAGGGTGACAAATGCGACTTTGTTCACCTTTTGGCCCCCAATGGAGCTCAGACAACACGGATCTGTCAGTACTTCATGACACCGAATGGCTGCATCAAGGTAGGGAGAAGTCGCAAGTGCGTTTAACTCACTAGCCCTAATACTACTTCAATCAGGGTGATGCATGCGATTTCTTGCACCCTAAGTCCAGCAAGCCGCAGGTGGATCGACCTTGTCAGTACTTCATGACCCCCAGAGGTGCTACGCTCTTTCACAACTTACATGTACAAACATAAGTTATATGGCCCCTTGTACAAACACATGTACAAAATTCGCATACATAAATGGAAGCCTTACATACATATATAAATACATACATACATATGCACGCATGCACATGCGGAGAAAGCTGAGAACTAGTGGCTTTCCTTGTTCGCCAGTGGCGCAACCTTACCTCACCATTTCTTTCCTTGAAATTTTATTATTGACTTGGTACACTTTTACCATACACGTTACCATTTACCTGGTAAATTTTTCCAGTCCACTTCCTTTGAAAGTTTTGTTGAAATAAGGCAGGACCACTAAAACTTAATACTGAGAAAAGTATTATATTAACCGAGGTGGTAACCTTCGAAGTGATGGAGCATCAGAATGAAAATGAAAAAGTGATTAGTATGATATATTGTGTGTGTGTCTGCGTGTGTTGTGTTGGTAATGTGTATTGCTTAGTAGAAATTATGCTTTCCTTGTTCGCTTGTGACAATGCATGCATACATACTACATACATACATACATAATGTACATAATATACATACATACATACGTACATACGTACGTACGTACGTACATACATACATACATGCATACATAAATACATACACTCATACATAAATTCATACATACATACATACATACATAACACACATTCATACATACATACCATACATACGTACATACATACATACATACATACATACATATTTTCTCTGGTACAGGTTGTGTCAAGGGTATTCTGTGCGAATTCAAACACGCGGCGCCTGGAGGCGGCATGGGTCTCTCTCTCTCTCTCTTTCTCTCTCTCTTCTCTCTTTCTCTTCTCTCTCTCTCTCTCTCTCCTCCCCGTCTCTCTCTCCTCCCCCATCTATCTCTCTCTCTATATATATATTATATATATATATGTATGTGCACACATATATCGGTGTTTGTATCTATTTATCTACCTTTCTATCTTCCATCTATCTTTCTTTCTTTCTGGTTTGAACGTTTAGGGCGAGGTCCCTCAGTTGGGGCCATGAGCGGTTGGGAAGGTGGCTACGGGGAAGGTAAAATAATACAACGCAGTAAAAATAACACAACTCAGTACAGTAAAACGTTATGCAATATAATACCAAGGGCGGGATATACCCCGGGGGGGGGGGGGGGGCGAAAGGTTAATGTACTGCAAGGTCATGTAAAGTTGCAATGTAATTGAATAGAATGCATGCAATGTCATAGGCGGGTATGGTGGATACCCAGCCCCTCGTGGGCCTGCAGCTGGCGCTGGCGCTCGCTCTGCTGCTAAACCTTGCACGTATTTCATGACCCCTCGAGGCTGCATCAAAGGTGATAACTGCGATTTTTCACATGGGCCTGCCCCGGGGCGACAAAGTGGTCTGTATGTCTGTATGTCTGTATATCTGAATTTTGTTATGCCATGTTTTATCATGTTTTGTCATGTCATGTCATATCTTGTCGTGTCATATCCTGCCTTGTGATGTCATGTTATGTCATGTCGTGTCGTGTAATGTCAAACCATGCCATATCATGTCATGCCGTGTAAAGCAAAGCAAAACAAAGCAAAGCAAACGTTTAATAAAATGTTTTGTAGGGCCTGGACCATATGGAGAGGTCATTGGTTATCCCCCCGCGGCTGGCGGCTATGGCGGATATGGTAAGAGTGTATGTGTGTTTGTGTGTAAACTAAGTAAAAAACTAACTAATTAATTGATTGACTGCCTGACTAAGGACGGCTTGGCACCAGGCGGACGTGGCAAATGTGTCTGTGTGTGTGTGTGTGTTAGAGTGTCTGTGTGTGTGTGTGTGTGTGTGTGTGTGTGTGTGTGCGCGCGCGTCTGTGTGTGCGTGCTATGCTGCAACCATGGACGCACCGGCTCAAATATGTTGTGTTCTCATGTGTCGTGCAGATAAAATATGTCGTTGTGTTCTCATGTCTTGTGCAGATCAGAGTGGACACGGCGCTGCGGTTTACGGCTACCCTCAAACAGGCTACGGCGCACCCATGGGAGTCCCCGCCGGCTTGCGTGGACCTGCCCCCCCCGGCATGCACCATAGCGTGATGGGGAAGAAGCCCAAGCCTTGTGAGTTCTTCATGTCGGAGAGAGGCTGTGTCAAGGTTTCCGACCCCCCCCCTAACGCGCCCCCTGTCCCAACAAGAACAAGAACAAAACCAGTATGTATGTATATGTCTTCCCCAGGGCGATGCTTGCGACTTTATCCATCGCAAGAACAAACCGTGCAGTTACTTCACACAACCGCGAGGCTGCGCTAAAGGCGAGTACTGCGATTTCATGCACGATGGCGCAGGTACCTACCTACCTACCTACCTATACCTACCTACCTACCTACCTACCTACCTACCCCTTTCTCTTTCTCTTTCTGTCTCTCTCTCTATCTATCTATCTATCTCTTTCTTTCTCTCTTCTTCTTCTTCTCCTCCTCCTCCTTCTCCTCCTCTCCAGCTAGCAATTCTAAGTAATACAAAACAACATCATGCAATGTGTGCTATGTGTATAGCGGGAGAAGCTAGCACAGGCACAGGCGGAGGCAAAGCACCTTCTTCCCACGAATCAGGTACACCAAGTGAAGGGAAAACAAAACCATATCCTATAGAGCATAATATATGGTAACTTTCCGGGAAATTCACCGCAAATACATATACATTTACGTATACATATAGACATTTACATTTATGTATACATAGACATATTCGTCATCGTATGAATCTTGAACAGGGCTCCGAAAACAAGCATGTATATCATGCAAAAGTCCAAACACATGAATACAGAAATCTTATCCTTGAATAGGCGTGCGGTATAAGCCCTACTAGACTCATCATGAAGTTTATGAGGTAACACTACTAGAATTCTCTGAGAGAGAGAGGGGGGGGGGGGGGGGGGATTAATTGTTGTGAGCGTATCAAATATCTTTGCCTCAGTAATACCATTCGTTAGTTTTTTTCGATTCTTTTGACGTAACCCACCCATCTGCCCGCCTTCTAACTTTCTATCCGTGTGTCTGTTTGCTCTATGTATTTACCTACCTACATGCCTTATGCGCTTCAGCGATTTGACTGATGTGTTGACTATTGATTGATTTTAGAAGTGAACAAAGAAGGAGGAAGAAATGAAAATACATCACCACGATCACGAAGAGAAGTATGGCTGTGGAAAGAAAAAAAACCAGAAAAAAACAAGAAAAGAAAAAAAAAACGAACGAACTGAGATCCAAAATCGAAATAAGTGTGGAAAAGAGGGAAAGGTTTTTTTTCGTATTGAAAGTATTTTGAAAGAAGCGGAGGGTCGATTGTGACGACGAAGGAGAAAGAAAGCGACCAAAATGAAGCAAAGAAGGTAAAAGGAGGCGACCGAAATGAAGCAGAGGGTGAAGTCCGTGAAGAAGGGAAAGGAAAGCAAACCAAGAAGTGAACGCAACATCAACGAAAGAAGGGAAAAGGAAGGCAATCCAAGAAGGAAGAAGCAACGAAGAAGAGAAGGTGAACGAAGAAGGAGAAGGAAGAAGCAACGAAGAAGGATGGGCGAAAGTGAAAGCTACCAGAAAAAGGAAAGGAAGCAACGAAGAAGGATATCCATACGAGATGGAAATCAACGAAGAAGAGATTTGAAGCATCACCGCAAGAAGGGTCAGAAAGAGCACTTGAAAAGCAAAACGAAGTGAAACAACAACCCCACTAGACAGAAAACATTACACCACCGATACTAAGAAGTGAGATCGATCAAACGAGGGAGAAAAAATTGGGACAGACAGGCGAAATCAGCCGCTGCTTTCTATGTCCTCTCCTCTCTCTCTCTCTCTCTCTCTTCTCTTTACCTCCACTCACCTATCTTCTATCACCACCACATTTGACGAAGAAAGGGGGGGGGGGGGGGATTGCAAATGGATAAAGAAAGCAAGCAAAGAAAGTGTGCCATGTTGCTTGAGTGTGCCTTTCTTGAAGCCTCGGTGTGCCAACGTTGCATGCTACAGTCGAAACTTGCACACGCTTCCACTTTCACTAAACCACACCCCCCCCCCCCCCTCTCTCTCTCTCTCTCTCAAACCACTACTACCGTTACCACCACCACATACACCTTCATATCACACCGTCGAACCCGAATCATTGTTTTGTACGCATAGTTAGAATTTTAAATCTATTGTTTTCATGTGTGGTCAATTTATCAGACTGAGCAGTTTAACGACCGGCAAAAGTTACTACCGTTGACTTGTTCACTGTTTTTGACCGGCCGTTAGATTCTCCTCTGCTCGACGTTTCGACTTCATTAACTAGTTTTCGATTTCGTTCAGAAATGACTCCAAACTATCAAGTCAAAGTTCTTTTTAGAAATATTGCCTTTTTCCCACTCTATTATCTTTTCCCCTGATTTCCCGTGAAACAGACACGTTGCGGTAAATTTTTGGACAAGCAAACAAGAGTGACAGAAAATAATATTTGACTTGCTTTTTACATCCATGACTATGGAAACTTTTTCTAAATGTAAATTTCGTATACTTGAAATTATAAGTTAGACTTGAAGCTATCCTTCAAGTGTTTTACAGCTGTTTCAAGTTACGCAAGCTCACCAACTCACAATCTACGTTTAGTCGTGACCGTACTTCGTTGGAAGAAAACCTCGCGACTTCTCCAAACGGCTACCGGAAACCGGGGCGTCCCCCTCCTACCGGCCAACGACTTCCCACGCAGAAGAATTTAATGATACTAAACAATTCCCGCCAGTCTAACTGACTACGTCATACAAAAGATGTATTGCTGTTGACATTCAAGACAACAAAAAAAATTGATTTTTCTGTTTTGGTTGGAATTTCAGTTTTGGTTGGAATTTTGATTTTGGGTGAAAATTTGAATTTTTCAAATTAACTGCTATATTCGTCCGCAAAATATCGTAAATTTTCGCGAAATGTTACCGTTAAATTTGAAAATTTGAATTTTTGTCACAAAAATGAAAAACTGTCACAAAAATGAAAATCTGACAGAAAAACTCAAAACTAATTTTTTTTTTTGTCTTGAATGTCAACAGCAATACCTCTAGAAATTAACACACGAAACTGCCTGCGAAAGGCCTGACATTGAAATAAGGGTAATGGTAAAAAGCTGATGCCACCAGTACCAGAAAAGATACTCTAAATGACTGTATTAATAACTAATAATACTACTAACAGTAACGAATATTGCTAACGTACCCGGAAATAGTAATACTGACATAGTTGAGGAGGAAGGGTCTAATTAATTGTCCTGGTCAACAATTGGTCAATGCTCACTCTTAATTAGACTCCCTTACGAGTCAGTGTCCACAATACAGCGCGCAACGCGCAACTAACAACTAGATTACGCAAATGAGCAAAGCGCAAAGTGAGCTATCCTACGTCTCCTGTGGAGTTCGGCAATATAGCTACACTATTAACAACTAAAGCGCGATATGCACAACAGTGCATAAAATACGACTATAATAAAGCAGAGGTGCTAGCCTACGTCTCCACTACATGTGAAGTTCGGCAATCTAGTCATCTAATTACTAATCACTACCCCCTTGCTATCGGGAAAACTAACAAGAGCCCTACCCAAGAGTCCACGTTGTAGGAAGTCCTGCTGTCGGGAGGGTCGTCCCTCTGACAGGGAACGGTTCCCCGAGTCTTTAGTCCTTCGCCACATGCCAGACGCGACGGTTGTACTGCTCCCCCCGCATGGCCTTGGTGTTGATGTCTGCCAGGTTGTCGTTGGAGCCCACCTTCTCGTTGACGACGAGGCCCGCCTCCACCTTCTGGTTCACAGTAGCACACCGCAGGTCCACATGTTCTAGTTTCCTAGCAAACACATTAGTCTCAGCAAGATCTAACGCTCCCTGGTTGTCGCCGTACAAGATGGGGGGCTGCCCCCATCCGTACGGCCCCAGCGCGTCAGCGACCCGTCCGCCAGCGATGCCCTGTACAAAATTGATGATTTTATCCTGCCCGTGGTACGCCTCCACCATTGCGTACACCTCGGCCTCGCAGGATGATGCTTCCGGCGCCGCCGGCACCAGACACTCGCCCGCCGCCGCCTCTTGGCACTCCCCACTTCCCGGCGCGGACGCCACCAGCTCATTGACCGTAGCCCTAGCCTTCTCCTCCACTCGCGCTTCCAATGCTGTGCCCTTTTGTGGGGCCACCGATGCGTTTCGTTTCAGGCAAAAGGGAAGCACGGAGCCTCCCAGAAAGAAATGAAAGCCCGCTAAGCGAGCGCGGCGATCTTCAGGCGTACCCTTCCAACTTGAGTCGGCCCACGACATCAAGCGGGTGCAATCCGCCTTGGTAAAGCGAATGCCTTTAGATCGGGTGCCACTGAGGTACCTCACGATCTGTTCGGCTTGCTGGTAATTAAACAACTCAGGCTTCGAGGCATGGGTTGCTACCTCCCCTATTGGGCCCAAGACCTCGTGCCGAGTAATGCGTGTCCACAAGAGGACACCTACGATGTGCTGCGGTGAGAACTGCTCTAACACTGATTGCTTACCTGCTCGCACTCCCGGCATCAACCACGGCGAATCGGCAGTAGCTAGACCGGTGCACTGTAGCTTCTCAACTGCCTCCCTGATGAAGTCCTCCTGAGAGATCTTGATTGTACGGCCTAACCTACAGTCTTCCTTATCTTCGATGTTCAAGCCTACCACCCCGGTCGGTGCCTCTTGCTTAAAGACCCTAAAGGCCCTCTTACCAGCAGCTAAGAACTCCGCTTCGACATCCTTACCACTGAACGCTCCCATCATGTCGTCGACGTGCACGAACACAAAGTCCGGTTTGTCCTTACCGGGTAGCCAACGCCAAAAGAAGCAAGGAAAAGCGACAATTAATGAGCCTTAAAGCCCAAACCTTCTAAGAACGGGACTAGCTTGTACCGCCACCATTTGCGGCCCGCATCCGGTCTGCCATAGAGGGCTTTAAGCATTTCCCACACACACCCCGGCTCTTCTAAACCAAACGGTGGTACGATGTAACTGGGGCGATATCCCTGCTCAGCTGCGGACGCCTCTGTGTACGCGGTGCCAACATCCCACTTTGACAAAACTAAGCCAAAGAACACCGTTAGGGCAAAACGCATCAAGATGGTAAGGGCGCACGGGGTTGGGAAGTCACGTTTCCCAAAGTGCCATCCCGGGATCATGGAAAACCCCTTGGCCGTCCACCGGCTTTTGAACTTCAGGATCTCTCCCCCGGCCTCCTTGGTAGCATCGAAGAACCGGCCTTCGCAGATGTCTTTCTTGTCGACTAAGTCGGCTCTGACTCTCCGGAAGCAACCTTTCTCCCAGAGGGTTGACATCTCTTCTGCTCTGGCGTCATCCCAGTACCCTAGCTCGTCGGCTTGCTTCTCACTCACCGGTCTAGTGAACGTGGCGGCATGGGCGGCCTCTGGACCGTCGGCAAGGTATTTGACGATCTCTGAGTCCAACATGCGGTCCGGAGCATCGTCATCCTCAAACTTAACCCAGTGGGCCGGTCCGTTCTTCTTCTGCTTCTTAACCCATATGGATTCGCTCACGTCTTGCACCTGGCCTCGTCGGATCTTATCCCGGAATTCCACCCCATAGGTCTTCTTGGCCCACGCCCAGCCCCACTGAGTGGCTGGGGTCTCTACCCACCGTCCCTTCAGCTCCCCTATGGTTTCCGGGTCCGGATCGGTGGCCTCTTTCTCGGCTTCCGCGGTTTCCTGTTCAGGGGTTGCTTCCTCCACTTCGCCGTCGGAATCGGAGCTATCAAGCTCCCCCTGATCCGGGACCTTGTTACCTTCACCAGGATCGGTCACCCCCACCCGGGGCTTTGGGACAAGCAGCTGCTCAAGGTCGGCGTCTTCCACTAAGGGGTCTCCTTTGAATGGTTCTAAGCTCAGGCCCTTCTTCTCCCAGAGGGGTTCAACCAAGGCCAGGCCGGCTGGTTGTCGTCAAAGTTCTTGACGTTTCGCCATGGGAACACCCTTCCTTCACACAGGATCAAGTGTGCGGAGTACTCCAGACTCAGCCCTAACCAGGCGGCCATGTGCGTCCGGCTCTCATCATGCCCTAACCTGCCCTCGATGACCATGTGGCATAGGCACCCAAAAGGATGAATGTAAGCTATCCAATTCACATTCCTTTCACGGGGCATAAGCTCAAACATCCGGATATCACCACCGGATCGTTTCGGCGATAGATTGTGTAAGAGGATAGCGTGCTGCCACGCATATCCCAAGAGCTCATCGAGTAGCTGAGCCTTAACCAGGTTATGGCGCGCTTTGCGCCAAAAGTCACGTTGGGACACTTTGGCATAGGCGTTCTTGTTGTGTTCGTTGAGGGTGTTGATCCTTTTCCTCACTCCCGTGTCCCGGACCAGCTCCTTGAAGTCAGCTGAGGTATGCTCACCGTCTACCCGGACTTCCTTCACCTTCTTGCCGCTTTGCGTCTCAAGGAAGTTTATGCATTCCCGCATGAAACGCACTTGTGGTGCCACTGTGCCATCCTTTAGAAGGAGGCCAAACGCATACCCGGTGTTCGCCTCGATTCCCACCATGCCGTACCAAAACCCACCATGGAGGGGAACGACACTGCCTCGAACTTCTCTACCTGTGTCAACTGGTTGCTTGCCGGGTGGCTCACCTTCCCTCCTTTTGCGGCTGGACACTCCTTATACTCTTTTACCGCTTGCTCATGGGCCTTATCACCCACTATCTTGATCCCGTACGCCTCACTGATGAAGCGCTGCATGCTGCTTCCGGGTCCTCCGAACTTCTGATGAAGTTGTTCGCTAGGCAACTCCGTGACCTTAGCCATCTCGTTCCCGAAGAAAGCCCTAGCCTCAACCTTGTCTGCAGCCAGCTCTTGGTTGGTGGACGTCACGAAACGCCACACCTTGTCCACCGCGTCGAGGTACAGAACCCCTGCCTTAAGTTCTGGGGAAATGTCCGGTATCCGGGCCTTGGTAATGTAGCCCTCTCCCTTCTTGTTGAGAACCACACTGTAACCTTCCTTGGCTAACTGAGGACCGGAGACTAAGGTTTCATCTATGTTGGGGCTAACACACACACTACCTAGATGTAACCTGTTCTTTTCCCCCTTTCCGTTCACGGTCGTCATGTCTAACGAGCCCTTCTTAGTCACGGTGGTCTTTCCGTTGACCGTGTCTACCCGTTTCATTCCTCGCTGAATGTTGAACAAACGTTGTTCAGCTCCGGCCGGCACAAAGTGCAACGTAGCTCCCGAATCGAACATGGGATCTTTGTCCGCACTCCGACCTAGGAGGGCCTGTTCTGCTAGCGGATACCTTTGGCCATCCAACCACGCTCGGCCATGAAACGAACTAGATCATCTACCGGGTCAGCTTCTCCTTCTGCTTCGGACATACGGGCGTGTTCCTTCTCGAGGACGCTCTCACCGTTCACCACCCTTTCTCGGACCCGGCACGGCCGAGTACGGGGTTGAAACTCGGAGGCACTGCTGACTGCTGCTCCTTCTACGGCCCAGTGCCTTGGCCACCTAGGCTTGTTCATGGGGTGCTCACTGCCCTGCGCCCAGTCATACAACAGCCTAGTCCATTCACCCCACATATTCCGGAAGTCGGCTTCATCCTTTTCTTCCTCACCGCTCAACGCCGGACGGTGCAACCGGCGCATCTCCTCTTGTTGTTCGGCCACGGCTCGGAGCCGGCTCTCTCGCTCTCCGGTACCTAGTCTGGTAGGACTACCGGGCTCAGCTAAGGGTGCGGTGACCATGGACGGGCCGGTACTAGTAGTAGTGGGTAACAGAGAAGTCACCTTTCGGTCGGCGTGGGGTACCGTCTTAGCATGGGATGCAAACCAGGGCATCCCACTCACGGAGGCTCGGACCGTCTCCAGGAAGCCAAACGCACGAGCACCCATGCCCACTGACCTCCGCCTATTGCTTGGGCTGGCGGAGGGCGTAGTCACAGGATTGCTATCGGTCCCGGCAGGCTCATCACCCCCACCAGGGTGGGCCTCAGCACTTGGGTCGGGACCTAAGGGTGACGGTACCCTTGCCGGCACTCTATCACTGTCTCTGTCTCTAGCTGGAGACTCTTCACCTTCACGCTCCTCCTCCCCATCAGATTCAGAGGAGGGATCGGCATCGGACTACAGCTCCGGAGACTCATCTTCCACGTCGGCCAAGCCATCGGGTTGGTAGTCCTCCGCACCGGGCCTCACCTTCACCCCTTGCACCTTCTCCCTTTTGGCTTTGAGTAAAGATTTCAGGTTTGGCTCATGGTGCCACTACCAGCCTCAGCCGGCTCGGCCTTCGAACCAATGTCAACCTTCGGGGTAGGTGCCGCTGACGGCCCGCTCACCCCTCTAGGTCTACCCTTGCTCTCTCTACGGGGTTCGGGCACTACCGGACAGGGTGGTGTACCCTTCGACTTTTGTGCTCGAACCGGCACCGATGCTACGGGGGGGGGGGGGGGGGGCACAACCCCCCCCCCCCCCCACGAGAGGGGGATACCCCACCTCGGAAGTACGTGTGCTTCGCTTGGGTACCGGCCTGAGGTTCATGTTGGCGGTACGCCTTCCGCCACGAGGGTACACCAGACGCCTCCCAGGTTACCGGTGACGGTTAACAATCCACTCGGTAAACTGCCCGGGTTCACGGGGCTTGGTATAGTGGATAATGGGCAAAAGGGACCGGTTCGTGTCTCACTATGGCCTCAACCATCAGGGGATGACTCCCACTTTTGATCTGGGCTTCTAACCCCCGTTCTCCCATCTCGCACATTAGAGGTAGATGATCCCTTCTGGCCATGTCGTCTGCCCAAAGACGCAAGGCATTGTCCCTCTCTTGCTTGGCTCGCTGATACTGATGCTCAACGCAGTAGTTGCTATCTATGAGGGTAGCTGCCTTGATCCTCATGCTATTGAAGTGAGACTCAAGGTCCTTTAAACTGGCTACACACCGGCGCTTTCCTTCCGCTACTCCATGGCACCGACCCTCGTTCATGTTATCTATGCCGGCATCATCCTCAAGCAAGATCTCAAGGCTGTTCTCGTCCTCCGGTGGTATGATCGGATCGGGAAGGTTGGCACCCCCGGGTTTAGCCATGAGAGGTTTGTCTTTCGACTTGCCGGTTAGGAACTTTACCATCTGAGCTAAGGCTACGCCCGGCTCCTCATCCTCGGAGTCATCGCTATCACTCCCCCCTTTTGAGCCTTTTGCTGCCTCGCCCTTCTCTTTCCGGCTTTTGTCCGGGCACTTGCTCAACTTGTGCTTGCCCCCGCACAACCGGCACTTCTTGCTGCATTTACCGGCGATGTGCCCCTTTTCGAAGCAGTTAAAGCACTTTGGCCCCTTGCTCTTCTCGCTCTTCTTGCTTTTCTCCCCTTTGGATCATGCTCAAACCTACATTTGTCGGCCCATCTACACTCCCCCTGTTTGTCCCACAAGAAACACACCCCTCTCACCTTCCCTCCAACATGGAGGTAGCGGCAGGAGGCCCCACGAATGCATTTGCCTTCCTTGCTGAAGAGCCAGCACTCGTCCTTGGGTTTCCCTTTCCCGGCCTTGCGAGCTGCCAAACCTTTCTCCGTGGAGCTAGTCACTTTGGCCCGGTCAAACTTCTTGTCTAGCTCAAGGGCACGATCTTGCACGAACTTCCACCAGGAGGCAAAGTCCCACTTGACCTGCTTTCGGTTCAGTTCAGCCATTTCTACCCAGACTTGCCAAGCTTTCTTTACCCTAGAGTCAGATTGTTTTGGGCCCACTAACGCGTCCTTCACTATTTGTTGCATCCGGTCATCGGTTGGGGCTTGGCCATAGTCGGCCAACCAGTCTCTCCTAGACACTGACCAACGTACTGTTGCTTACTAGTAAAGAGGAAGTCATTCAGTTCCTTCACCTTGTCCTGAACGTCAGAGGGGTCAGCTTTCTTGTATCGGGCTAGCAGTCTGTCCCACAGTTCTTTAGGGTTTTGACCAAAGGTCAGCTTCTCCGGATCAGCTAAGTCACGCACTAGACTCTTCGCCTCACCACCGAGCATGTCATAGATGATGTTGAACACCCTCTCTTTTTGCTTGCTCATCTCAGCAAGTACACTAGCGTCATAGGCCATCACCTGTCGTGTCAGTGCGCCAGCACGATCAGCACCCCCTAGTGGGGCTTTGACCTTAGAGGAGTCCGTCTGTCCTCGGGAGGCCCCACTCTTGCTGTCGCCCTCTGAGTCTGAGCCCTTCCAGTTGACAGCCTAGGTTTGTCAGTGCTAGCATACCCACTAGAGTAGAGGTCAGGGGTGTTCCGGTCTTCATCTTCCTCCTCCTTTCCTTCTTCAGTCTCGGTGGCTGGTTTATCCTTCGGACTGCTAAATACCGGTTTGTAACGCTTGACTGGGGTTTTCTGTCCTCCCTCTACCCCCAACGCCTCCTCAAGGTTTGATGCTTCCGGTTTGGGGTTGGACATAGGCCACAGGCGAGTAGGACCCTTGGCTTTGTCCTCAAAGTGTTCCTTTACTGCTTCTTCGTCCAAGTCAGCCCAATCATTCCACTCTGCTACCTCTTCCCAAGCTAGTATAAAGGGGGGCACCTCCCTACCCTTAAGCTGTATTCCTAATACGTTTTCGCGATGCACATATATATTGCTTGTGGGCGTCAGCACCCTGTAGCACTTCCTTAGGGGCCTTGGCATTACAGCTTTGCACTACCTGCCTATGCAATAGGATCCATGCCTCCTTGCCGGTGAACATGCTCTTATTGTCTGTCTTACCAGTTGTCATTTCTAACCACCGTCAGTCTCGAACAGACACACGCTCCACACACACACACACACACACACACACTTACACACAGCACACAGCTACGCTCTCTACTTGCTAAATAGGATCACGCTATGCTTACGCTGTTCTGATGGCACAGAGACAGTCAAGCAACCACACACACTCCCACTCAGAGAGAACACAACAGAGGCTACGAGCAGACTCACACACACACTACACAGAATAGTGTTTTGCTTGTCCACACCACCCTTTACTCTCTCTCTCTCTCTTCAACCACGTGTGCTACCACTGACTCTATTGCTCAAACTACACTGAGGCTACCTCAGCTACCACCTATGATAGCTTTCCACCTACTAGCAGCTCTATCTACAAAGTCAGTTCTTCAACCTACCTAGGTTTGTAGATGTTTTTGTACAACCACCTAAACACTTACCTTTCGCTCCTCCCCTAGTGTCCAATGCACGGTTCTTCAGAGCTCACGACCTCACCACACCGCTCTCTCACTCCTCACACAGTCACAGCAACGACACAAGGAGTAGATGCGCGCGATGATGCAGTACGAGTTCAACAATAGCTTTGCAATTTAAGCTGTTGTGTCAGTGGCAGCGGGTGCTCAATCCCGACAGACACCACGTCCAACACAACTTGCCACGTCACTGAACAAATGAACAACACCTTTAGGAGGCCCACCCCTCTCGCACTACGACCTATACGCTTCGGTGTAACCCCCTGTCTCTCTGTCCTGTCCCCCACCTTGCCCTTGCACGCACACAAGCAGAGCAGGGCGTGGGTAGTGTCTACAGTGATCAGCTGTAGCCATACAATCGAAAATGCGCACTTTCCTGTAATGGGGTCACTTAAGGTGGACCCCACACCCCTTTAACGAAGGTTCCGAGTCCTCTGCGATCCGTTGCACAGATCACGCTGCAAGGCTCGATAACCCGTTGGAAGAAAACCCTCGCGACTTCTCCAAACGGCGACCGGAAACCGGGGCGTCCCCCCTCCTACCGGCCAACGACTTCCCACGCAGAAGAATTTAACGATACTTAACAATTCCCGCCAGTCTAACTGACGACGTCACACAAAAGATGTACCTATAGAAATTGACCCACGAAACGGCCTGCGAAAGGCCTGACATGGAAATAAGGGTAATGGTAAAAAGCTGGTGCCATCAGTACCAAAAAAGGTACTCTAAATGACTGTATTAATAACTAATAATACTACTAACCGTAACGAATATTGCTAACGTACCAAATAGCAATACGGACATAGTTGAGGAGGAAGGGTCTAATTAATTGTCCAATATACTTTGCATTCCAAGTCTGCGGCAAACAACGTTGGTAGGATAACTACATTTACTATTAGTGATTACTTTGTGACTGGTAAGTAATTTATTCGTATAGTCGAAGGATTTGTTTGACGACGCGGTCGTTGCCTTGACCCAAGCTAACATGAGAGATCTTCAAACCAACAACGTTGATTTCAAACGATTTTTTGATAATTCTGTCTCCAAGCGGTGCACCAGGATTCAGCTTCGTTTGCCCCCGGACTTGTCAGTCGACACCCGGCCCGGCAATGAACCAGTTGTTTTCCGACCAAAGATCTGAGAATGGAGGACCAGAACATTGCGTCGAACGACACCCTCATCAAACTTCTCGAGAAACTTGATTTACAGCATCGCCGATCAGATGTTTGGCGTTTCTAGCTTTTTTTTACTGTAGATTCTACCATTTACAAGCGGATTTACAAGGTAGTAATTCTGTGTATGCATTCGAAAATATAGTATTTTTTTTAATTGATGTCACAGGCTTTGTACGATGGAAGCAGGGGTTTGTCACACTTGAAGTCCTGGATGTGTGTCTCTTGGGCTATTTGCATGTTCACAAGTTCCTTTGTGTCTTGATTTGGCGTGAGTTTAAGCGTCAGGTTTTTGGGCCCGTTTAGCATGAGCTTTTTCCTCCCAAAAAGTTCAGGATTAAACCTAGACTCAAGACGATTTCGGCGATCATGGCCTACGTTCGTCTTGCTTACCCCTACATGCAAGCTGACCTTCTCGACAATTTCCAGTTTAATCAAGAGCTCACCCCTGCACAGAGGCCCAACCTCGGAGGTTTGCTGGTTTTGTTTGAGTGGTTCATGCCAGTGGTCAGCAAGCAGTGTTTGTGAGGTTTGAAAATATACTATATTTTTCTTCTCTGTGTTTCAGGCCCAAGATCTCGGCTGCGTGATCAGGGAGAACATGCCTGATCAGATTTTTTCTTACTTACATCGCGCCCTCCATGTCCTTCTCCACCTCAGAGCTAACGAGTACTCGCACGTTTTGTGCATGCACCTTCTGACCCTCAACTACTGGAGGCGGCACCAGCATCCGGCGTGGAGAGCTTTTTGTCACGACCCTCTGATATTTTCTGGAGAGCGTTGCGAAGCAAACCTCAGTACTGTAGCCAGGTACTCTCTCACTGACCCCATGCGATTCGACGTCCAGCACGTTGAGCAGACCCAGTTGCTGGTAACTCACAGTCGAGGCAATGTTTCGTCTCCTTCTGAGTCCCAAGGCCAAAAGATCGAACCTCGCGGTGAGGAAGTCAAGATTGATTACAACTTCTTATCTAATCTGATCGAAGATATATTCATGACTGTGCGAGAATGTACCCAGCCGGGGCAGCCCTTGACTAGGATTTGAAAGAAAACATGAAACAAGACTTGTTGCCTTCGATCTAAAGGTCGATGTTATGAATGATGTGTTGCCGAAGGTTGCCCAAAACGTTGATCGGTGTCTTCGACTCACTGTTTTGGACTGGCTGGTGACTGTTCGTGCCGCAATTGAACACTGAATCGTTGACGATCCAACGAAAGCGTTGATTTGGCCCGTGCGGAGTCAGGTCTGACAAGTCTTAGTGGTGCATCGTCCTCCATGTCTTCTGGGGATGGACCGCCGGATGGCAAGGCACATTCATCCCAGAACCGCATTTTGCCTCACCCTCGCCGAAGACGCAGCCGAGGTGAGGCACCTGCTTCTGACTGCGAGGACACTGACGGAATGGCGCAGAGCGAAGCTGGAGACACTTCAGACAGTTCTGACAGTGATGTGTCCCAATTTTCAGAATCAGCATCTACTGCCGCCTCCGCGTCAGTGCAGCAGTCTTTGATGCATCCTGAGCGCAGAGCTGCACGTGGCAACCGAGCGTCCACATGGCAGCTTCTGTTTTCTGAGGACATTCGGTCGGGTGCTTCTTCTTCCTCCCAGCAAAACACAATGTAATGCACGTTGTTTTTAGTTTACATTGACAGCTTTGATAATGATTGTTACTGTCTTCGGTTCGGATTTAGGGTTTTCGAACATTCTTTATCTTCATTCATTGTTGCCAACCGGTAATCGCTACGAGTTTTTGTAATTATTAAAATTAAAAAATATAACATATTTTTATTTCATGTAGATTTATGTTTCAGATTTTTGAGTTTGTCACATGGGAAGGGTTCGCTTTCCATTAGCGCTTCACCTGTTGGTTTTTACAACTTTGACTGGTTTCAAAGCTTTAAGCTACCCTTCTTCAATCTTAACTCACGAGTTCCTGCACAAACATTCCTGTCATTCTTTTCTTTCCTTCATTTTTTCTTTCAAATCGTTGTTTGTTGTCAGGTTTTTTTTCCAGCACAAGTTGAAACTAGTAAAATATATCATATTTTCGTAGACGTCTTGTTAACGTAGGTATGTTTTTATTAATTACAAAAATCTTATTTTATTCCTCCTGGTGATAAATGAAGTAGTACGTTGGCAAGTCCAAGTATCGCCGCTCCGGATTCAGGATCCGGCTCGATCACTATATTATAGCTAGCTTTTTATAGTATAGCTAGGCCTGCCAGACACGCGCGCGTGATGGAGGAAAATCACTAAGTGTTTCGATGTATGCTCATTAACTTTCACGCATGAAAGATATCGATGTTGGTATATGGTAATTCTAGATCTGACCTGTTGATCGATGCATGAAACTTATAGCTACTCTTTACTTTATTTTCTTGACATGCATATGTGCTCATGTTCTAGATGCATGACTTGCATGATATGTTGTTGTGCATCTCGAGCTCGAGACATTTACAAGATCTTTTACATGACATTAAACATCGACTCTTAAGCTTAATCTAGCTTGATCGGCAGCGCGCGCGCGCGCGGTACTGGTTCCGGATCCGGATCCACATGCATGGCCAGATCTAGGATCTAGTAGTAGATATAGAAACTATCTAGATTGTAGATCAGACAAATCAACAACAAAAACTGAAAAACATAAAAAAATTCTGTGCACTAACTATGATTCTGTTACAACTTGCAGAAATATTCTGCCGAGACCACCACCGAGAGAAGGTAGTTGCCAAGTTGTGTCAGGGGTTATTGTTCGCTGTGGAAAAAGGCAACCGCTGTGGTAAAAGTGGTATTAAATTTGTGCCTTCTTGCGCACTTTGGTCATGCTTCTTTTGATTTATCATGACTCGTCAAGTAGAGAGATCGAGTTTATTTTTTGACAGATTTTGATAGACTTTTGATCTATCATGACTCGTCAAGAGAGATCAAGTTTGGTTTTTCTTCAGTTATATCAGTTTTTTCTTCTTGTCTGACTTCGTGTTTATAGCGACATGGAACAAACACAGCAGCAGCAGCAGCAATATCAAGGTCAGCTTCAAACCAATGGGCAAGTGGGACCAGCTGTGCCTACAGGGCAAGCGACTGCTCCAGCGGCCGGCGGCAACAGGAAATCTGTGCTGGGGCCGAACGAAAAAATGTGCGAGTACTATCTGCAACCGCGAGGCTGCGTAAAGGTTAGTGTCTTCGTAACGAACTATATTTTTATTTTTCTGCAGGGTGACAAATGCGACTTTGTTCACCTTTTGGCCCCCAATGGAGCTCAGACAACACGGATCTGTCAGTACTTCATGACACCGAATGGCTGCGTCAAGGTAGGGAGAAGTCACAGGTGCGTTTAACTCACTATTGCCCTAATACCACTTCGATCAGGGTGATGCATGCGACTTCTTGCACCCTAAGTCCAGCAAGCCGCAGGTGGATCGACCTTGTCAGTACTTCATGACCCCCAGAGGTGCTAAGCTCTTTCACAACTTACATGTCCAAACATAAGTTATGGCCCCTTGTACAAACGCATGTACAAAGTCGCATACATTAATTAAATGGAAGCCTTACATACATATATAAATACATACATACATACATATATACATACATACATACATAAATACATTCATACATACATATATGCACGCATGCACATGCGGAGAAAGCTGAGAACTAGTGGCTTTCCTTGTTCGCCAGTTGCGCAACCTTACCTCACCATTTCTTTCCTTGAAATTTTATTATTGACTTGGTACACTTTTACCATTACACGTTACCATTTACCTGTTAAATTTTTCCAGTCCACTTCCTTTGAAAGTTTTGTTGAAATGAGGCAGGAGGCAGGACCACTAA